>PNEQ01072300.1:0-22621 GCA_003012365.1 Medauroidea extradentata
GAACATAGGATTTTGAAATATGTTAACCTTATTAAGGATTGTTTTGGTAATAAACTTTATATTTCATGTTTTAAAAATGTTCTAAAAGGATAGGGTTGGAGAATTTTTCATGAAAAAAATGCCGCGTGCAGTTTACGTGAAATTAATTATTTTTGAAATGTTTTACTAATTCTAATTTTGAAAAGTTGGCAAGTATGATAATGGTTGGATGTTTTTTTTTTTTTTCCACCAATGTAATAGTGGATATTGAGACTGAATTAAGGTATATTTAATAGGGAAAATTCCTAGAAAAAGTTTTTAATATTTACCTGATTCTTCCGAATTATTTCGGCACTAAATGCAGCCAGGCAAAGCAATAGCTCCGTGAACATTGTAATTTTCTAATTATTCAGCTTTAAAAATGCCATATTTTCAAACGCCGCCACAAACATTGATAACGTGTTCTTATTGGCTAACACATTTATGACGTAGTCTTACTTGTTTTGGTTAGCCACCTCACGCGAGGCACTGTTGTGTGTATTGGAATTTTTCAACTATTTAAAAACTAATCCAATTTAGTGAACCCGGTTACGTAAAAGTAATTCGTGGAATTCACTCGTTGTTTGGGCATGCATGGTTGTAGATTTGGTAGCCAACTACGAAGATTTATTTCACTTGAGTTGATTTCAAAGGAGTGAAGAAATAATGAATTAGTAGGCCTAGCTCTCACTCACACTTCGAGACGTCTTAGTTATAGGTTTGAGTTTTTGTAAATTTAATTTAAATTCTACAGTGATAATAACTTACTATGAATTCAGTTTAATGTTTCAGATCCGATATATAATCGTAAGTTTAGGTTTGAAAGGGTAGACGAACGAAGTTCACATGAGTACAAAAAGTGAACCTGTCGAACTAATATTTGGAACGTGTTTAACAAAACCTGGCACAGACCATGATCGAACATTCTGGTTGAACGAGACAGTAAAATAATGTGGCAGATCATTTTTTATTGCAAGTACATTTTTTTCTCAGTAATTTATACGTTTCTCGTGAACGGCATTGAGACAGCGGTGCTGCTATCTCGGGGCAAGTTTCGCAAGATTCCGCCCACCCCTCGAATTATCTGCCAATCAAGGGGCCTTGAACTCGCCTGTTGGCTAATGACGTTGCCGCAGCCAGTGGAACAGCCAAAACACTACAGCTGCAGAAAATTCGTTTCGCAAAATGAACGCTTCTGACCGCAATTTTTAACTTAAAAGAACTTATTTACTTTATGCTAATCGTGTCATGTTGTACACAATGCAACATTACATACGTTAACTGTATTTTTGGCGTTAATAGCAGACTATTAGTTCTCTTCTTGAAGTTTAAACCATGCAGTTCGCCTTGATTTATCAGACGGCGCTAAAGTTAAGATTTTATTCAAAGTTAATTGCATTTGCTGCACCAACAAACTACTATCCATATTTATACTCTTCGGAGTTCAAGCCATATTCGATTTTACCGCCTAATCTACTTTATTTAACACAATTTCACAATTTGAACGTATGTTGTCGTTTGTGAGTTACGTACATGTACAGTATCGTGACGTCGTAGAGAAATCATCATGGTGGTTCACGTTTTTGCCGCGTAAAACAGACTGTTCATTTCATTTAAGTTTTTATAAAGTTATACAGACGCAATGAAAAAAAGTATGGTACCGTTGTTCATTAAATTAAAAACATTTTTCAATAAAAATATAATTAAAAAATTGGAAATTTCCCTATTGAATTTAAGTAGTTTTGATGTAAATTTATTGATCTGTTTCTTTTTCTTCCAATTTTTAAATTTTATCACACTATATTTTCTTGGGATGTGTTGTGACAAGCTGGTGCCGGGCCTCAGAGTAGTATGTTTTGTGATGGTACAGGTTTATGCTGTCAAATGTTAAAACGTGTTCGGGTGCCTTGGCATCACTTGCGGTAAAACATGTTCTTATCTCAGGGTTTATAACTGTGGGCTACAAGAGTTTGTGGATGAAAGAAACAAAAAGGTTATTACAAGATTGTATTTCGTTAATTATTTTGCCAAAGCGCACTCTGTTCAGTTTATACATCATGGTAGGCTACATTATAAAACAAAAGACTTTCCGGTGAGCCACCATCCTATTTGCAAACTAAACCCTTTTCACCATTGGTATTAAGAGAGTTCCAAACACTCTATGCGCATTTGTGAATCACAAAGGCCATCCACGTTTTACTGATTGCGTACCACATGGGCCAGTAAGTCCCGTGATTAATTTATATAGGTGCGACCGCAGATAACTCTGTTACATTGTAAATGAATTAGCATCATACGTTTAACAACAAACTAGTTGTATTCCAAATCAACACTCATGCCGACAGAGTCTAGCGAAGCGTCCCTTGCGCTTGTTACAACACCGACCTACACACATGGACGACACAGGAAAGACTAGGGCGAGCCAAAAATGGCCACCGTCGAGTTAGCCCCCCTCCCTGGTCCGCGGATGAATACGCTCGCAGCTAGAAACTTTCTTAATTATATTACACTTACTGTAAAACTAATTTACGTGACATTAAACATATGTATTAAAACTTATTATTACATTTTACAATATTTTTAAATCATGTTACAAAGACTAAAAGGAATCAAACAAAAAACGGCACATGCGGAGGAATACATTTACACTTTGGCAGCACCAGCATGAGTCCCTTTTCTTAAACACACAAAGAAGTATTTAAACCGAAATTTCCCTAGCAGATGTGAGGTACAAACTTGTAGGCCTATACATTTATGAAAATAGACTTAACTAAAATTCAATGTTTATTATTATAAGAGAAATTACAATTCATTAGGCCTAAATTAAGTAAAACATCTACACTAGACCCCTGATTTTACGAATACTCACAGTTCCTCTCATCGCATTTGTAAAATCGCTACCTTCGTAAATTCGATAGCGGCTTATTTTTGCCCCTCCCCCCCCCTTACCAAAAACAGAAAATTTTAAAATTGCATTTTTTCTGCAAAGTGTCTCTAGGCCCCGACTTCCGTAGCGTTTTGCGGGAAATTAATTAACATAATAATGTAAACATAAATTGATATCAGTAGCCAGACGTCACACAGTTCAGCGGTAGATATGACCGACCCTTGTCCCCAAAAAATGAGAAAATCGAGATTCCGAGTGTCTTCTCTCGAGCGAGTAGCCCGACTCCCGCAGTGTTTAAGGGAAAAATGAAGCAAGTGATAGTTTAAATATAAATTTATATCAATAGTCGGACGTCTTATGATCAAAAGAACACCGCTAAACAATAGGTATTATCAATCCTTTTCCTAAAGAAATGAGAAAATCGAGATTTGGAGTGTCTTCTCTCGAGCGAATAGACCGACTTGCGTAGCATTTAATGGAAAAATAACGCAAGTGATAGTTGAGATATCAATTTATATCAATAGGCAGACGTCTTACGATCAAAAAAACACCGCTAAACAATAGATATGATCGACCTTTGTCCTAAAAAAAAAGTGAAAACCGAGCTGTCTGCCTTTTCACGAGCGAATAGCTCGATTTGCGTAGCGTTTAATGGAAAAAAAGAAGTAGGCATTCCTTACTAGTAAAATGCCCTTGTAAATTATTCACCAAAGTAAGAAGGAATAAGCGGATGTATTTATTCATTGCGCAGTTTTATATAACTTAACGTAAAAACATTCCCTCGACGTTGTTGATGAATTGTACGAGAACGTAGATACTAGTAGCGTGCAGAGCGGACAGATAGCACAACTGTACGAACGTTCACAAGATGGCGGATAGATAGCGGCACCGTAGCATATACCGACGTTGTTCCAAAAACGCCATTTTGTGACGTTCTTACCTAAAATCGTCGAGAATTACATGTATAAGTGATTGAAAATAATCACTTTCACAGTCAGTATATGCGGTAAAAATAAATTAGGAGTTTCTGGATTACGTAATACACGAACGTCTATTTATTTTCCAAGTTCGACATACCCGGAGACAAATGTTTCTACACTTTGAAAATAGGTAGCGCTATTATTGTGTTCATTTGTGAAACCCACGTTTTACGACACGCAGTAACTCATTGTTTAAGCAAATTATCCGCCAAGTTAATTGTTTTAAGTACGTATGGTGTTAACGCAATAAAGAAAAATATCAAGCTATTATTTATAGGGTTCGTGTAAAAAAGTAAACTCATTCGGCGCGAGACGAGAGAGATATAAGACGTCGTGAAACAGCCTAGAAGGAGGCTGTACTATAGTTAAATGAGCATATGCGCATGCGCTGGAACTTTTCGTCTATAGTACAACCTCAATATAGATCCTAATACGTCGTAGTTGGAGACAGACCGGCCGGCTTGGCACAGGCGTTGCCGCCACGCGGTTTTCTAACTGTCACTGCCACATTTTTTTACGGATTTTCGCTATTTTTGTTTTATTTTTAATATTTTGACTTACCAAGTAATAACTGCAACTCTACAATTCATATTTTAATGTCGTGAATTAGATACAGTATGTTTTATTCATTGTCAACGTAATTCCTTACAATTTTTTTTGTCATATAATTTTGTTATTTTTTGAGGGTTCTTGAGATTGTATTCGTAGAATCGCTACCTTCGTTAAATCCAGGGTTCGTAAAATCAGGGGTCTATACTTTATATGAAAAGGTCCCTGCTCTGCCTGCAGCAGCAACACTCACATAGACAGTTGCGGAGATACCTGAGCAGCCTTGAGGCGTGGCAACACCTTAGTAGGGAGGTCCATTTAGCACACCAACAGTAATAAGAAGGTGAAAAAGAGTTAAAGAAATCCACCATGCATTGTGGTAGTGGGGCAAGGCACTTTACAGTTTGTAGATGGTATGTTTTTCGGAGAGTCTGTCACAATGTAGTTGCTGTTGTAAGGGCTGTTTTTTGCCTCTTGTATCCTTCTGTGGGTGACAATGTCATTAATTAATATTTCAGTCTCTATAGCCGGTAATATTAACGTTTAAGTAGTATTTATTGTACATCTTAACATTGTGAGTTGGCATTATTAGATTAAAAATTGTTTACATAATTTTTTTTAAACGAAATTAATAGTGTTCCCGCCAATGGCTTGGTGTTATGCCACCATATTGAACACATGTATTACGTTCTTGGGCATGTGTAGTGTGAGGATCCAGCAGGCAAGGTGCTGTTGGAACCCAAGTAACATCGTGATATTTTTCAATCGAGCTAGCAAGTAGGGTGTCCACTAGCCCACAGTATTGAGCAAAGAACTTACGAATTATAGTTCGCAGTGATATTTTGCAGGCCTTGAAAATTACTTGAAGCAGCAACTTTGAGGGTGGTGGAAGTAAATAGGCGACCACGTGGGATATTTTGCGTGCGCGGTGTATGGCAACAACTTTGTTTCTTCCGAATCATTTGGCTGATGGGAACTTCCGTTTGTTTGTTTGATTTGTAAAAGTTAGTAAAGTCAAGCGTGCTTACATGTATGCAAGTATAGCTCACAGAGAGAGGGGTCCTTTGTATTTTTTGTTGTTATTATTTTCTAAGTACTTGTATTGCATGAACTGTGCCAATTTGTTGTGGACACTGGTGAATAAACTGTTTTGCTGTGGGAAATCTGCATTATTCCTCCTCCACCCACCTGCTAATCTACGACACCCACATTTTATTTTGCCCAAGATAGGATCTCCAGACTCTGAAAAATGTTGTTTCGAGAGCTAAGTTTACCTTGCTGGTCATTAACATATAATTTAGTACTGTTGAAAAAAAATAGATAAGGGCCTAGTACTGTTAGACTATTAATTTTTTTTATCAGAATGTGTTGATTTACTGTGTGGAAAGCTTTGAATAAATCAAAGCTAATATCATGAACTTGATGATGTAAGGACTTCTGGTATATGGGACATGATAATTCAGCAAACTGGTTATTGTGGATTTTGAAGGAGTGAATCCACGTTGTTGGTGAAAAAGAAAGTATATTTTGTGTATGGAACAATAAATGCTTGTGTAAACTTCTGGAAATTTTTTTCAAATACTTTAGAAAATGTACATAATGGGGAGATTGGTCTGTAGTGTTTGATGTTCCCTTTTTGTGAATCAGAATGAAGGTGGCTTTTTTCCAAGTTAAGGGATAAATTCCAGTTTGAACAATTGCAGAAAAAATATTTTGTTAGATAGGGATTAATGTAGGCTATCTGAGCAGCCTTTGATTATGAAATTAGGAATTTTGTCTGGTCCACAAGACAAGGAAGATTTTAATCTTATAATGCTTCATTTTATTAAACTGTTACTAATATACAGGCTGGGTATATGTCACAATAACAAGTATTTTGAACACAAGAACCCATGTCCGGAAGTGACCCGTTACGGAGATAGCGACCCTGAAAGTAGGAAACACCTCGTCACAATTCATTTTTTCAGGGGCGCTATCCCCGTAACAGCTCTCTTCCGGACATGGGTTCCTATGTTCAAAATACTTGTCTTTGTCACTTCTACCAATCCTATCACTTTGTACAATTTTATCCGGCCCACCCTGTATACTGGATAGATAGTTGGATAGGTATTTACGTGTCTAAAATTTGTGTCTGATTCCTGAGAGTAGGTGTTCGCAAAATATTTAGCAAATCCCTCTGCATTTTTTTGTGGTTCAGTGATTGGTTCATCATTTACAAATTATAATGTTCTGTACGTTTACTATATGTGCAGCAATGTGGCATTCTAATAAAAAGAACAAGTGAAAGTCCCAATGTTCTGAATTTATTGCAAGTGGCTGGGCATCGTTTCAGCCTCTATTCAAGGAGTGCCTCCTTGAGGAGGAACTTGACGACACCGATTTTACCACTCCGTTAAAAATTTTGGTTATAAATGTAAGCAGTCTACTTTTTTGCTAGTAGTCTCGCAAATATCACGCCCACTGCTCTCAACAGTGCTGGCCAGAGTGCTTAGTTTAACAGTACAATAAAAAATAGTAGGCAGTCTCGGGAACCTACGTCTGTTTCACTCTCTGCAGTTACGGACGAAGTTCTTTAATCAAATAACCACAGATATCCCTGTTCACGGAACACTCAGTGGTCACCACAACCATCTCTCGGAGGTTTGGGCCAGAGTCCCTAATTTATTATATATCACAAATAATCACTGTTTGTGGGACAAACTTCGAGCACCATGCCTGCCTCCCTCGATTGGTCAGACCAGAGTACCTCGAAAACATGAGCTTTTGACAGGCCATGATGTGATGCCGCTACAAAATCGGACAGCCAATCCCTGAGATGCTTTCTAATCATAGCCACTCCTTGCAACAAATCCTTAGCTATCCCAGCCACTTTGCAGTTTATTTATCTCTATTTTCTTGTTTCAACATCAAATTACAGGCCACAAAGTCAGACACTTTTTCCACTAAAAGTGACTTTTTAATGTTGAAATCTTATAAAAGTAACTTTTTTCATTAATTGTTCACTTTTCCATTTTTTTTTTTTTTTTTCACTTTTTAAAATGGTGTTTTTGTATATATCATCCATGTGCTATTAAATAAAAGATTTTATTACTTTAATTTGTGAAGAAGAAATAGGCAGCAATCTGTGCAGGCTGGTGTTCCAAAACATCATATTGCCATTTAACATCATTCCGAAAGTATGTCGGTTTTTTGATGTATGGAAGAATCTACATCTGAAAAGACATTTAAATGCTGCCCTTATAGAAAAGAGTTGCTATGAGAATGTTCACAATAGAACTACAGCTAATCCCCATTATCAGAGAGCTATTTGCTCTGGAATGTAGTATCCATGCAAGTTACTAGGCTTACTTGGATAGAATAAAAATTATAAGAGGCAGCAAAACAAAAAGTAAAGTCAGAGAAAATAAAAGGAGAACTGCAGATGAACACAGGAGAAAAAGTATGATTATAGAAAATGAAATTTTAAATCAGCTGTAAAACAGATACTTCAAAAAAAAATTATAATGGAAATGACAAGCTGAATATAAACTGTTAGAAGAAGTAAACACAGGACTGCAAAAAGATGTTTAGCAGAAAAACATTACAGACATTTTATTCCAATTTGTCCATTATGCCAATGTATGAAAAGTTTACACTTCAGATGAGGATATAATGTTATTGTCATGTCACCATGCTCTGTAAAAACATTTTTTTGAAGTTGAGACTGCCCCATGTACTGAACTTTGCTACAGACTTTCCACCTGTAAAATTATATGGTCACTGCCCTAAGTCCCATAGTTAAAATGGAATCTACAGATATCTTGCTTGATAGTTCGGTGCTTGGCTCGTTGTGGCGATGCAGCATTTGATACACACATCAAGGTCATCCTTATAACTCTGTTTCTGAGTCTTTTAATATGCAGGAAGGCAGCACCCTTAACTTAAGATTTAATTTTTTTTGTTATGACTGTCGCATGTTGTAAATTTGATAAGTTTAAATTTATTTTATGGTCATTATTGTGTCATGTTTATTAATATTTACGTTTACTGTTAGTCACTTTATTAGGAACTTGTTTGTTACAATTTTAGCCAAGAAGATAACTTTTGTCATTATTTTGTAAATGTTTAACCACTTTGATGCCTGAAACTATCACAAAATTTTCTGTGGTTATCACATTGTTGTTAACAGTTTTACATGTATTCACATAAACATGAAATATTAATTTCAAACAACTCTTTGCCTTCCTTACATGATGGCCCATGATTGGCTGCCCATTATAGTTTTTTGTCCTCTGGTGGGCGTATGCAAATATCACTTGAAGTGGCTTCCGCCCTCCTTTCCTTCCTTGACAAAGACAGAAAAATAGGTTTGTTTTTTGAAAATCATGCAGCTGCCTGATGCTGGTGTCACCACCATGCAACAAAAGATAGGGTTGGCTGCATTATCTAGAGTCCTTGTAATGCAACATGTCTCTTGTTCTGCTGTTGGTAAGAAGTTGGAGGAAATATTTAAGTGCTTTAAAAATTAATTTTAAATTAAAGGTATATCATGTTAGTGTACGTAATAAGAGATTTATGCTAAAAGTACAAAATAAGTGCAGAAACTATTCTGAATTAATTATTTTTTTACCTGCCTGTCCTGTTATATTTCACAAGTAAGCTCATGGTATTAAGGAAAGATGTAACTTGGAAGTATAGCGGCAGCAAGGATGGGGCAGTAAGGGCTAACATTTTAATTACATCAGGTTGGACTCTGTAACTTTTTACGATTTTGCTTTCGGACAAAGATTATTTTCCATATTGATAAAAGGAAAATATTGCTGAAGAAATAATAAACTTGGAAAATAGTGTTTATGAAAGGACTTTTTTTTTTATTGTTTTCGGGTCTGACTGTACTTATTTGCTCACACTTTTTAGAGTACTGTAAACGGTCTTTAAGATTCTTAAGCAATATACGAAGCATGGAGACAAACAAGTCAGAAATAGCACATTTATAGGTCCAAAAGTGACTCAGCCTCACAGAATATGATTTAACATTTACCCAATCATTGTTCCTTGCCAAAAATATAGTAAAAATATTTTATTTTCGGCAAAATTTTTAAAATTACAAAGTAAATTCTTTTGTGTTTTCATAGCTTTTAAGCAATAGCCTGTGACGTCTAACTTGAGTGTGAATTATTATATTTCTGTGCGTCCATTGGTTTTTGTGCAGCGTACGAACTGGTAACGTGCAAATTTTGACTTAAGGCAAGTCATTTTGCCAATACTGTGAAAGTTAAAGTAGTTACAATGAACATCTACCAAACTAACGTGTGCCATAAAAATTAAAAATTAAAAATTTTACCCTCTTGAAAAGCCAGTTTACCTTCTAGAAAACCCTTACGAAGATTTGCTTACCTGGTGGTTGAACTGTACTGCAGTGGGTCACATATAAGAATTTATTTTGAGAATTAGTATAAATATTTTTAGTGTACTGTCAATACAAAATGTGCACTGGAATTACTATTTATGATTCCTTCAACATGGCAAAGAACTGCTTTTTCGCACAGCCAAATCACAAAATCTACTGCTGATATTGATACAATATGAAGGGCCTAATTCCGAGTCATCCTTCGAAAGAGCTTTCATCTCCCATTCACCTGGCAGCCTTTCCACCTCTCGTACTTCAGAATTACCTTTCGTGTGACTGGCAGTTGTAAGCCTGTTCACCTTCACTTTTTGCTCAAACCTGGCAACACTGCACAACATTTCTTCATTTTGAACTGTTCACGGAGTGTGTAGGAACACATCCTATCTTACTTCAACAGTAATCTTGTAAATGCAATGCTTGCTAGTTAAGTTTAGGAGAAGCAGAGCTTTGACTGTTACCATTCAAATCTATTCAAACTTCCTACAATAACAGTTGGTTGAATTATTGTACAATGGCTATAAGGAAGCTAGTCCTACAGTAGTTTAATATGAAAATTTAGACAGGTAATTTTCATAAATTATGTAAAGTAAAAAGAACTATCAGAAATAGGCATGTGAAGTAAGATGGAACTGGAAAGAACATTGACATGGGGTTTGTGAAAAGAGTTGGGAGAGGGGTCTGATCGCCAGTATTGGAATATTGTACTATTTTTTCATTTACTTATGCCACATTTAAAATATTTAATTGTATATACAATCTACACAGCATAAGATAAGGCAGTAATGTATCAATCATTAAGGGCCTATTTTGTTAAATTTGGTTAGGATAATCAGTTGTCAACATTAGTGGCCCGTCAAAATCACTTTATATAAAAGGTACTGTACATAAAATCCAAACATTTAAAACACTGCAGTGTCCAAGATACCAACATTATCGTGCGTTTGGCATATTTACGTGCAAAAACATTCTGCAGATCATGTTTGTATTCCCTTTTATTGTTCTGCTGTTTAAATACGGAAATATGAGTGGTAATCGAACATGAAAATTCCTAGCAGTTCGGTGCATACTGCTGATTTTTTAGGTTAGAACAGATACATGCACTAACCTGAAAGCTCCCTAAAGCATAAAATTGCAAAATTAACTTTGTCTCTGTCCCAATACAGAAGAAATGGGTCTGCCATAATTCAGATATATATTCTCAGGACTTTAATTTAATTTTCCAATAATCCAAAGAATTTAAAAACCTCTTCAATGTGATTTCTTACCTTCCAATTATCTACCATTGCTGCAACACAACAACGCATGGTGACTGTGTAATTGTTATGGGTGAATCTATTTTGACCCACATAAGTTTATTTCGAAAAAAGTTTTACAGAACCTTTAGATTACGGCTCTGCCAAGTGGCAAGAATGTTTTATGTATTTTACAAGCACATGTGAAAATGTTTAAAATGAATAATAATGCATAAAATACATGAACTGTTTTGTTTACTTAAAACTAAATAGGCTTTTGAATGAGCTTCAGAGCTCATTCACTTTCAGCTGGTACGAATGCTGTATCCAGCGGTCAACCAACCACTGAAAGACATCTCTGCCGATCAGTTTTCATTGAACAGTCAACCAACCACCCAAAGATGTCTTTGCCGAGTAGTTTTCATAGAAAAGCCTATCTGTGAGTGGATAACCATCAAAAGAGGTCTCTGAATTCGGCCCTACATCCTGATTCAGCCTTGAACACATTGTCATACTTTCCAGGAATTAAATAACATGGTCAACGCTTATAGTCCCCTAGTTGCAGTGGTCCAATTTGTGCCACTGGAACTATGGGACTGTAAGCATTGCCCTGTACAATGATAACACTACACGCTAGTTTATCACCTTGCGGGTACGGGCAGTGTGACAGTATGTGCACGTGTCTCAGTAGCTCTTATTGCTTCCTCATGTCTGAGCCTTCAATGCACATTGCAGCACCAGGCAGGTGGTGCCCTTAACATTCTCCGTCTACACACTGCATGAACTTATCACGAGAGGGGGTGAATATTCAGGAAAGTATTTGCACCTGTTTAGTCTACAGAACACTGCTGTGATTCTGTTGTTTAGTTAATGGGGGATGTGTTTTTTCTTTAACACATTTTAAGCAGCGTTTACATGACACAAAAAAATGTATAAAACTTACACAAGAGGGTGACTTAAACTCTCAAACAAAATCTCCAGTGAAAATTTCTCATGTAATGTGCCTCAGGAAAGAGATGAGGAATTAAAACACATCTGAATTTTGGTGAGAGCTTCCACAGCTTCTACTGAAAAAACTAAGTATTGGTGCAAAGCATTTTCAATCAGCATTATTTTGTTATTTTAGCACGAGAGTTTAAATGAGATGTTTTGTACTATTTGCAATGAAAAATCTATTTTAAATGTTTATAGACGAAGTACTAACATGCTTAATATAGGTATTTGTGTATATATTATGTATATTAATAAATGCATATTCGTACATGTATTTTAGTTGGCCCAGTGAAAGGGGATAAACATACTCTCACACAAACTATATCCTACAGTTGAAGAGACGTCATTTAACATTGGGAAAATTATACTTTTTCCGTGATTTTTCACCTTCTCTATTCATATCGCACATGCATAGACTATTAAGAGTAAAGCAAGTATACTACTTACTGTGGTTTTATGCTCTATAGAACCATGCATAACACTGTACATTTGAACATATTCTTTTCACTTTTTCCTTACTAGCTGATCACACATACATCACAAAAACAGTCATTCATCTATGAGGAGCTCAGAAGTCAGTCAGGACTAGGAAAAAGCGACCCTGTGTTTCAGGGTCGAAGAGGGTGAGAAAGGAGGATACGGTCCTCATTCACGAAGGACGAGGGGGTAGTGACTTTGTTGTCCTCATGAAACCAACTAGCTGCTTCCCACCTTCAACCTGCATTTCGTAGCCTAGACTGTTGGTCTTATCAGCCTAGGCTCGGGAGACAGGCATGGCTGCTAATGCTATAAAGGAAGTATGTAGTTCAACACATTGCTGTTATTGTATAATAGTTTAAGTTTTTTGGGCCACAAAAATTATCATGCTGTTTTGCTGGTGATAAGTTAAAAGCAGAAAATAGTAGATGTAATTCACATTTTATTTTATTACATTTTTCTGGGCTCTGGGAGGGGTTTGAACCCAGTGATCCCCACTTGTATCTACGCCCCTGTCCAAAACCTCTCTTCACTTCTATAAAATTTATTTACAACAGAAATTCTTGTATTACCTTAATGCATATACATATACATATCGGTTACTCAAAATGCTGATTACGACAGTTTTGTATGTATTATGTGTTAAATGATTTTTATTAAATGGCCAACAATTGCCATTTTTATAACAATATTTGAATCCATACTATACTTCAAGCCAGAAAATTAGAATTATAACTTAAACAATAGGAATTGATAACATTATAAGTATCAATAATCAGTTTTAAATAAAAGTTTTTTATTTAATTTCCTGCCCCTACTGCTAGAGCTTATTGTTGGAGGTAGCTTTCAACTTTTTGCCATCTTGTTTTACTGACTGTTTTCTTTAACTAATTCCACCAACTTGCCTTGGTGAGAGTTAAATTTTGTAGCTCTGTTTTTGAACAGTTTCTTTACTTTGAAGTTATACGCACATGTTTGTGTTATTGCCGACAGCAAGAATGACTAGTTTTTATATTGTGCAGCAACATATAATGTAAACAGCAGAAAAGCAACAACTTCTGTGACATAATTTGGAGCATAAAATATTATTGCTTTGAGCAGAAAATGAATGGAATCCGAAGAAAATTGGTCCTATTAAAAGGAACACATAAGGCTTTCGGGCATGACAAGGGCAAGCCAGCAAACTAGGTTAACATTTGTAGGTTTTCTTGGATGGTCATTAGACACCTCTTCCAAGAGCAAGCAATGTGTGACATGATACGTTGAAAGATTGTTGTGCTGATAACTCTTTCCTCCCTCAAACTGCTACTACGTGGAAGTGTAGTGCAAACAGTTTGGTCAACAAACAAAGAATTCTGTTACGTGTCTAGCCGTGTCCGAAACTAAGCTTTTACGTATTTAGGGTTTGGGAATTTAGAGTGAATAGATTTGAACATTATGAAACAGCGCTGTGTGCGGCAAAGTTGGAAACTATATAATTGTTGGTATTACGATGTTGTTTTGTTTATTTTTTTACCTTTCACTGTTGAATAAATTATCTATTCGTTATTCTATATAAACTAATTACTATTGGCTGTTTTTTCCACATCCTAAATTACGAATTCTATGATAATCATTATTTTGTTTTAGTGTTGATTTATTTAGAAAATATGAAATTTATTTTTAAATTAAACATATATTTACTACATACAAAATAACACTACTGACTTTTATTTTACATTATTACTGTTTCTAGTGGATATGTATATGTTTTTCAGCCTAAAAGCAGGGCATAAAACGTAAGTGAACAGCAGCGGACTAATTTACGGGGGTATTTGGGAATTTAGCTTGCTACTTCACCTTAGTAAAATTTGCTCCCTACATCCCTAAATATTTACTTCAGTAACCTGGTCACATGGTTGATTTAGTAACCTAAATAGTTGTTTCGGACATGACCTCTGAGTTGAACTAAGGTTAATTCTACTACAGGTTAGAAAGACCAATGTTATAAGTTTGTCAGGAAAATTTTTGCCGCTTGAGCACTGGTATCAATAGTGTACCAAACTAACCAATCACAGAGCTTTCATGAATTTTATGTTGCATTAAGTTGACAATTTAAAGCACGAAATCAGTTTCTTTTCACTTTAAAAATTAAATTAATTGACTTCTATCATTCCCAAGTTTATTTAAGTTTCGTTTTACTACGGTGTCATATTTATCTGGTACAATAGCAATTGAAGCGAAACTAGTGGTAGAAATTTTCCCTGTGCCAAACTTGCACATTAGAAAACGTATTTTCTTTCTAACTTGTAGTAGAATTAACCTTAATTGAACTGAACACTTTGTTTTCATATGCAATGTTGCAGAGAAAAAGTTGGTGATATTCAAAAGAAAGTATAAGTCTACGTGTATTTTTATGCTCTGGTGCTAATTTGTTAAATTATTATTCTAAAATGATTTTGTTAGTGACATGGTAGTAGTTATGTTACACCTTTAATGAAAGATACATAAGTCAGATCATTACTTTAAAGAGATCAGATAAAGAGTAAGTACTGTAGTCGCCAGAACTGGTGAGGTCTCTCAGCGCGGGGGTGTGGAAACCCTGTCTCGAAGGGGGCTAGGGATGGAAGAGAGAATAGGCTCCGCCTTCATGCTGCGCTGCGTGCCATTTAAATCACATTGGTCCTCGTTTGCTCTGCAGTATTGACAAGACTGTGAACAGTAGCAAATAGCGCACGGCCGAAGAGATAAAAAAATACATTTATTTTATAGCAAGAAAGTAAAATCTTTATAACTGCTGTATTTTTATTATTGTATTACAATGCAATTTTACAATACACATCACTCAAATTTTAAAATTGTTGCAAACAATCACAGCCTACCCTTTCCTGATGTTTAAAGCCGTGCCAAGTGCAGAGGTTACACAATCAGTTAAATATCTGATGCCACGTCATGACTGGTGTAAAAGCTGTAACATAATTATTCCGTCTCAGAACATGTATTCTACAAGTAGAAACATTGTAAAATGTTTAAGTAATTTCCAATAGGTACTAATTCGAAATTAGCAGTATACAATTATGATACATATTTGCCTTTTTATATTATAACTTGAACATACATTAATAAACAAATGTTGTTGGTGACATTAACTCAACAACTGACAATTTAATTGCGCAAATTATTCAGAAACATTTAGTCAATGGTAAAGTTTTGTTGTGGTATACAATGTGTCATGATTTAAATCACATTACTGAAATTGTAATTAAAGGTAATAGAGAAAAGTGTAAATATTGTTACAATAAATTCTCAGTTGACTTATATGTTGATTCCGTCGGTCTCATTATATTAAGTTTATTATATTGGCATTCAACAGAAAATATAGAAAGTATTATGATTATCAGTTTTCAGGACTGTTCTGCATCAATTGTATTTGTAAGCGAGAATTGATTCCAGTTCACTTTATAGTTGGATGTGAATTTATGCATGTATATTTTAGGGTTCATGCAAGTGTGCGTTGATACTGATGTAATAGAACCTTAATTGTTGGTAACCTGAATGTGTTAAAAGTTATCTGATGCAGAATTACGGTCTAAAATTTTGGGAAGGAATTTTAATTTCGGAAACAAGTGAAATATATGTTGAACTACCATACACTTATATAAGTACTGATAATTTCACAATAAACCTCAAAATATATACACCTACATCCCCAACTACTTTGTTTCTCCAAAAATGTATAAGATGTTTCTTTGAAAATGTCGTTCGTTCTTATAACGAACGTTTCATATGATGTTACGGTGCAATGCATATTAGTCTGCATCGACAATTCTAAATCTTTGCCTTGTATTTTCCGCGAGACTTTACAGTTCATTTTGTAACACTAAATATTAACTGCCTACACACAAATATGTGTGTGTGTGTGTGTGTGCATGCGTGCGTGCGTGTGCATACGTGCGTGTGCATACATGCGTGCATGTGTGTGTGTATACATACATACACATACACGAGAACTCTTACTCTTATTGACTGATGTGTCAAACTATAGCCTAAACCACTGGACCTAGAAGCGTGAAATTTATTGTGTGGCTTCCCCTCAGGTCTTAGGTGAGCATTAAGAAAGAATCTTTCGAAATTCGACCTCTAAAGGGGTGAAAAGTGGTGAAGTATATTTTCGAAGAAACATTCATGGAGCTCGAACCTTACGGCATATCGTAATTTTTACTTTATTGGGACACACATAAAAATGAACATATTAGCCAATTTCAAGATTATTAAAAATTCAACATTTAAAGGGTGAAAGACATTAAATGTGTTTCCGATAAAATATTGATATCTATAGAATAGTTATGGATAAGAGAGTTGGTTTTTACTCCAAATATTGCTTACATAATTATAAAAATATATTGTTTTAGGATTTTTTGAAATTCAACACCCAAGCAGTAAAAAAAAAATACGTTTTTTATGAATCGTCTATATCAGTAGAACACAATTGGCTATCGTTGTGATTTTTACTTCTATTGGTTACGTATACAAATCACAGCTAGTATTCCAAGACATTTCAATATTTGATAGTTAATGGGGTGAAAATATGTGAAATGTGTTTTCAATTATTCCTTCACAGCTATCGAACCAATCGAGAAATAGAAGTTATCTTTGCTTTAGATTAATGATTATGTAAATACAGAGAACCTTCGATAACTCGGACCTCGATGTCCCGGACTTCGTATACCTCGGACAGAATTTTTAAAAAAAATTTAATAATTTTAAATTAATTATTTTTTGGTTAAAATACATAAAAAATTGTTTCTGCTGGGTTTTAATTCATCACATTATATTTTAGAACAGTATTAAACTTTATAACGTAGTTGTCCATCGCTACTTAGCCTTTAATATTCCCACAGTAAATATCTGGCAAGTTCCGTGTGGTAAAATGTTGCTAGCGAGGTGCGCGACGCGCGAGTAAAGATGCAACGCAGCAGGCCAACCTCTCACTTCTTTATCTTTCCTCCCTCTTCGTCCTGCGAGCCAGGCATGCACGTGTGTCGTAAACAAACATTTCAGCTTGGTGCTTGTGACACGACTGTAACTACGGGTTACAATTACACATAAACGGAAAATTATTTTGTTCTGGTATGTACAATGAATTCAGGGTTGCAAAACAAATTGTCCCGGACGTTAAAAAAAATTAAAAATCATTGCTTTGCATTGTTATGTAGAAAAATTGGTGAGAGAGTTTTACGCCCCTGTAACAAAGATGTATTCAAGAGCCAATGTGGGTGGTGTAAGAACAACACAACATCCATGCCCAAGCCGGATACGATGAGTCACGCTCGCTGGTTGATGATGCTCTGTTGATAACGTAACGGAGTCTGGAGAGTTGTAATGTTTTAAGCGTGAATCAAATTGGTTTATAAACTAATTCACGGGACATAATAGCGTACATGTAATGGACCGTAAAATGTAAATGTCTTATGCGGGATAATTTTAAACGATTTTCATTGAGTGACGCACATGAATGGATTAACAAGATTTTGTAGTCTTAATTTTTTCATGTTTACTGTACACCGACAAAATCTTTTTCTTTATTTTAGAAGAAATGGTCATGTTATGAACGAGTAAATATAGAAAAAAATTTACATTTGTTATATTGTACACCAAAAAAATTTATAGAAGGTATTTTTTTGAAAACCCCTTATAATGGCCGCACCCCATTTTTCGGGCCTAAAATTTGGTCAAAACTATGCAGCGATTATGCGAGTAAATACGATAACTCTGTAGAACATGATTAAAATTTTATTGCTTTATAGTATGACAATTTGTGTAAGAATAAAGCTGTTAATTTTGTGTTCTATGATGTAATTTACATACATAAAATTAAATTTTAAAATTAGTAGTGTTAAAATGTGTTCACATAATGTACAGTGACCCAGAAGGATTGTTAGTTACAGTACCGTTTTTATTCATGTATACGAGGAAAATTATTTTCATACCTTTGTAACTTTGTAGGAGGGTAGAGTAACTATCCGGCTAGGAATTGGCTGCTGCCCCTACACTGTGACATACGGATGTAAGGTATTTTTCAATGTAAACATCTTGTGTGAGATGCGTGTGGTCACATGCGGCGTTTGTATTGCATGAGACTGTACCGGTTGACCTTGACTACTTCTGCTCGCAACCTCCCTAGCTTATCTCCAACGATAATTTTTTATCTCTCTCACATGTGCAGGCACATTGGCTGTCGCCAGCTAGACGAAAACTTTTATGTGATAGAAGGATGCCTGGTGCCAGCTTCTAGCACAGAGATAAAAAAAAGGATCAGCCAGAAGTAGCAGCATAAAAAAATAAATAAAAATCTGACTGTTCACATTGTTTGACATTCTTTTATAGTCCTCTACGTTACGTTAATTTTCCCACTGCATGGCGGCCCTCCCGTAACTTGATACAATATTTATGTAGAAGTCAATATTTATGTAGAAATCAATATTTATTGCAGACTCTTTCGCTTGTAGAAATAATATCGTACTAATTTCTTCGTGTATCTTGTGATTGACTGATTACACCACATCCCCGGACACCCCTTGATAACACGACAAATCGTAACTCGGACAGCTTCTTCCCCCTTTTAGTCCAAGTTATCAAGGGTTCACTGTATATATATATATATAAAATTATCGGTTAGTGATGAATATTATAATCTACTTGATGAGCACCGCAGAATCTTGTTCAACTAAACATAGCACTAATGTTGCTTTGCAAAGATTTGTTAATGTTTTATTAATCCTAAAATTTATTTATTGTTATTATAAATGTACTTATAACTTGACTTCTCATCAACTGCAGGATTTCTTTCCTCGAAATAGAATATTTTGATTGAGTTTTACAAACCATTATCATGTCAGGTACACCTATGCTTTAGAATTAACATACAACTCAGAATTCCGGGTACCGTAAGCCACTGTCAACAAACTGCTACTGATGTTAAAGAAAAACATATTAAATGTGTGTTTTTTTATTAGAACTAGGATATACATGTTTTCAGGATGCGTAGTATGCTATTCAGCGGTTGATCTTGAGACGGGAGGGGTGACGCGGCAAGCCAGAACAGGGTGGCCAGAGCGCAGAGTGGGGGAAAACTGGGACTAGGGAGGCCAGCCTTCACTTCGTTTGGTGGCAACAGTACATGAAGATAAAGATTTAATATTTGCGGACAGTTAGCAAGTTCAATTCTTTAGCGTTAGAAATTAACAGGATAAGAAAATTAAGCTATAATACACACAAATTAATATTGTTTTGTGGTTATATTTACATTTTAAAAAGTGCAAGTGTTTTTAATTTTAATGAAACATTAGATAAGCTTAATTGTGTTTAGTTTAATGTCTTTGTATATTTGTTAGTTAAATCACACGAATGGCAATTTGTATACAGATGTACCATGAAATATATATACAAAATAATTCAAATGTAGTGGTTTTTTTTTTTCAATAATTTTTGTAAGTGTTGCTATACTGTTCAAACCATACTATTTTAACTACGTACAACATTCTTTACACCTAAGGTGCTCTGATTTATTTAACTCCGAAACATATTTTCACTGTCTATGATATTTACGTTTTATTATGTATATCATTCAACAATCTGCAAACGAATTGTTTCAAGTTTTGTCTGAATACCTCATTGGTAAAAATGGGTTATATTTTCAAGTAAAAGTTCCCTCCTACCCTCTATTTTACTCTAAACTGATCCGAATGGCATACATATTGCCACTGGTTTAGCACACACATATATTTTTCACATTTGCAATATGGTTAACGAATGTTGTACAAAGATATTTTCAGTGATTTCCTTTTCGGCCTTGAATGAAGACTGAAGATAATTATATCCTTTTATATGCTACCAAAATGATGCACCTATATTAATCATTTCTACTATAAATTAATGTATTCAACTCGTATAGCTCTTTATTACTTAACCTATAGATAGTGTTGCCGTAAAATTTAGATGGTTTTAGTAGATTTAAGATTACTTTATAAAAATTCGGTAATTATGCATTCATGCGGTTATTTTGATGTAAGAAGTTCAGACACCTAAAATAGATGGCAGAATAATCTCCATACCTTTCTTAGTAACACGCTAAAGGCGCGTTGTCATCACATGACAGGAAACATTTTTTTCACTGTTCAAAATTACAGTTTTTCGCTAATTTGGCAAAGTGCGAAACGTCAACAAGCCAGTGTGAATAGTAATGTAGAGGCTGTCGCTAGGCTTCATTAGAGTCAATTAAACAACAGCGCGTGCACATACGTACTGCTCGACAAACCTTTGTGTGTCCGCTGAAAATATGTGAATTTCAGTTGTCTCCCTCTCTGACACTCTAACTTGTCACTTGTACTTCGGAAACTGTTAACATTATGCGTCTTATGTGATTATAAGTACATATTAATGAAGGTAATTTCTATAGTTTCATTTTACTCAAAAGCTTTATATTTGTGCTTTTTCAAACAATTTACCTTGTAGTCGGCGACTTACGGATTAGGCCGGAACTTGTGTTTCCTATGTTAAATAGGTCATTAAATTCAATTGCAACATTTAAATTATGTAATTGGCTATTATTTTCAGGTACAGAACTTTTTCGAAAATTACATTTTACTCCCTAATTTCCCTGAGATTCATGGAACTCCCACTAAGGCGTAACTTAAGAACCAGTAGGAATATAGAAAAGCTATTTCCACTATTGTATTCAGTGTCTTTGAATGTCTGCTTGAAGAAAGTGTAAAAGCTCAGATTTCAAAATGTTCCTGAAGATGGATATAAAAGACCCCCTTTACATAACAGCCCAACAAATAGCATAAGAGGGTTGTGGAAAAGACGTCTGTGAGATGTGAAAAATAAATATGCAGTTAACTGCCCCTTAATATTCGTCTTTTGTAGCACTTTAATTTACTTAGATCATTTTTAAAATACATGCAGTTCTTTAAAACACATGTAATGTTTGAAAATATGCACAGTTTTTTTATTGCAGGATTGTACGTCCCCATGTATGAAACTGAACATTATTAAAATAAAGCTAACCAAAGAAAACTACACTATTGCAACTTTATATAGATTCACTGATACTGGGGCTGTGTTCTGGAATATTGGAGTCATGTCCTGAGTGCTTACCAAAATGAACTCCGTACCTTTATAAAAAATTTTATATTTTAAATAGTGAAAGTAACATTTTTATGCATTTACAAGGATGGCATTGTATTTTTGGTTTTTGGAATTGGGATTTGCGTGAGTAAGGGGCTGTTATGCTAGCTATTATTCTAATGATTTTGTTCTGAATTTCTTTCTTGCTAGGGTATTGAAGAATAAGTACTGAGCAATTTTTATTATTTTTATTACATAATTTATACACAATTTTCAATAGAGGTATCTTCAAAACGTAGATTGTTCTAAACATAATCTTGTAATGAACCAATTGAGAAAAAGGAACAAGATCATATTTGCCAACTTGTACGATTCGCCCGTAAAATGTACGGAAACGCGGGGCCTTTTACGATTGTACGGTAATGTGAAATCTTGTACGGTTTTTAAAAAAAATAATAATATAATTTTTAAAAATTATTTATGAAGAGATGAATTAGCGTATCTGCCGTCTATCTTTTTATTAGGCCACACAAGAAATTCAATCGTCAATAGATTACTATAACAAGTTTTTGCATGCTGTATTGTGTTACATCGTCATAGTTTGATTTCACGCAATTTTACGAGCCGATAAGTGTCACATAGGTAGCATGGCTGGCGATGATACGACCAGCGATGCCGATGACAACCGAACGGCCTGTCGGGTTAATTCGGCCTCGTACCCTCGCTTCGACGCTTTATTTGTTGTTTGTGGTTTTTTCCAGGCGCCAGTTCAATATGGCGATCGTGTCAATGAGTCGTGTTTGGTAGTTAATTTTAGCGGTAATAGCAAAACGTGTTGGTGTATTTTGTTCTGTGCGTGTACGTGTTAGTTTTGTTTTAAATGGTGCATAGGATTGTGACATCGAAATGAGTTGTAGGGGCAAAAAACAGTATTGGCAGTCTTTTCGGGAAGATTATACCAAGGAATTCCCGTTCATTATTAAGTCTG
>PNEQ01072301.1:0-22622 GCA_003012365.1 Medauroidea extradentata
AAATATATATATATATATATATATATATATATATATATATATATATATATATATATATATATATATATATATATATATATATATATATATATATATATACACCACGATAAACGAAACAACCAAAGTGACACTATTTTTCCGAGATACTGTAAGTTCACAAATTTTAAAAAACAAGGATAAATTGGAACACATTTGATAATTAAATGTAACACATTGTACATATTTAGTAGTCTACAGTTTTCCGAACCTTGCATCAACAACGAAGGTTTACTTATAACGTTGATTCCCCACACACAACTCTTATAAATAAGTACGTGATTACAGCAACATACAAACCGAGCAAGGTAAACCAGTGGCAAAACTCAGCGATTGCTTTGAAAGAACCCTGGTTCTCATACCAACCAGGCCATTCTATTTTAAGTTTTCCACAGTTTTCTGAAATCCGGTGTTTTAACATGGTTCACTCCCCAATCAAGATTGTATGATTTGAATATTTAATGCCTCCATCACTTCCTTACTCCTCCTTCAAGAACAAAATATTATAAATTATTTATTACACCAAATCCAGATTTCCCCACATTGATTCAAAAAAAATCTCTGTGGATTTCCTTCAATAAAAAAAATTAGAATAACTGAAATAAAGTAGTAAAAGTTATAATCAAGATGTACCCATGATTTAATAACTGTTGTGTAACAAATTATGAGTATTCATTCATTAGAATAATGTATTTATCATACCATTTATGACTAAGTTCTAACCAAACATTTTTTTCCAAATCAGACAGTCATAAGCTGTTCAAAATATGACCCATTAACTATATCAGTAAACACTCACTATAATAAACTGTAATATAGGAGAGTATAGTCTTTTTATATTTTAATACTAACAAATAAAGAAAGTCGGCAAAATTAGGCTTTGATAGTTACAGAAAAACGAAGATTTGCGAAATATGACACACAAAAATGTATTTTTTAAACGTGTAAAACAATTTGAAGTATGTAACTGTTTACTGTACAACTTGAGTAGCTTGTCCAATATCTTTGTACCATTTTGTACGAAAAAAAAGAATGATGTAACAAAACTAATATGCTCATCAAAAGCTTTCGTTACAATGAAACATTATATACTTACACAAAAACCAAGCAATCGTGAGTAGGTGGATGATTAAAGATGGTTTGAACTACTATTAGAATAGTCAAAATTCATATAAATTATCAACATAGTGATTTTATCTTCAGTAGAATGCACAATAAATAGCCAAAGGACAATCGTATTATTTATCTTTGTAAATCATTATATAGCAATGCAACTTACTGCAACATAAAATATAACGTAATGGGCAGTAGTGTTGTACATACAGAAAAGATTGCAGAAAAGAAAGTATTGTAGTAGAAAATATTGTAGTAACAATCAAAGTAATCTACTTACATTTATGCATTTTGATAAATATGTGTTGTAACATAATCAGTATGAGAAGACCTCGAAATGTATTTTGAAATATTATAATAAATAACAATGTAGTTGAAATAATCAAGTTGAACATTAACATATCAGTACGTTGCATTCTCACAGAATTTTCTTTTACCCCATGCAATAAAATTTATTAACATTAAAATAGTTCAGGATTTATATCAATATCTAAATCAGACCCACGTTAAGCAGAAAAACCATATAAAATGTCTATAAAACATTTCGAAACATACTGTAAACCTCTTTTTAAAGGTTTTATTGTCCCAGTCCATTGGATCTGATACTAAATGTAAGCTAAACGAGTACAAGTAAACTTCTATTCCATTCTACTAATATTTATGTTATTTTTTATTATAATGTGACGTATATTTATGCTTTTAGAGCTATATATAACACAAACCGTACTCAAAACTAAAAACCAGGAACATGGTACGGTTTATTTTCTGGTAAGACCTATTGTTATTTAACTTTCTATGTTTAGGATGTTCCTTCGCGACACTGTTTTTTCGTTTTGAATCCCGAATTTGTCTCGATATAAATTTCACTTGGTAATACAAACGACATCGTATCAGAGTCCGCAGCATACATTCCTCGTGTGCCCTACATATGTTGAACCATGTAGAAAAATACGTATTTGTTTGTTGTTTGATACGCCCCTCTATTAAGGAAGATACTTTACTTTCGTATCAAAATGTTTCTTAGCTATTCGAGAATACTCGTAACTAGAAGCTGGTAATGTCTCTGAGCACGTTTGATGCTGCTTTCAGAGGAATTCTGCATTCAGACGACCTTTGTTGCTGTGGTCAGTCAGCTCGCTGTAACAGTTTGGGCAGTTGAATGTATCTAGGTATCTTTTAACGTTATATACAGGTAGTACACAGCACAATCTTGTATTGTTTGTTTCCTCCGTTGTTTAAGGATATACGTAGCCTACAAAAAAGGTGTATTTAGCTACGTATTTAGTATCAACACTACACTTGCAGGTAACTAGAATAGAAAAGTTATTCAGTTAACGTTTACACTTTTTGTGCACATAATAATTAATAAAATTACAGTTTAAATCTTAAAGTCAAATTTTGTATGAAACTATTTTAACCACAATGAGGTGCAGAGGCTTATTTGAAATGCACACGTTTGAATGGCTTTTGATAGCTTATGCCTAAGACAGCAGATTATCCATGACCTGATTGGAAGCACTCAATACGAACTGTGACACGTATAATGAAACCTGTTTCAGTCAGTGCATCTAAAACTACGTCCAGCAAAATCGTTAAGGGTGTTCAGTGGGAAACAACCGTAATTTCATATTTGTATGAAATAGTGGCACTACTCCATACTTGAATCATTTCACCCCTCACCAGAACCTCGATGTTAGGCGCTGAACAAAACATCTCACCCATAAATGCTCATTCAGCTGCAAGAGTAAATCGGCTACAGATATTTTTTTTGTCTTCTTTCGCTGAAAATGCAATTGGCTCCGTTTCTTACTAAGATTCAATGTTCGCTCTCGACGTTTAGCTCTCAGCTTTGCTTTTCATGGAGCGTTGTCGTCTTGCTGTTATTTTGCATGTTTATTGAAACTGTCGCCATTTACTAATCCTGCAGTCATTTCCGTATTAGAAGTCATGCTTGTATGACTTATCCACACTTTTTATCTGGCACGATTTATTCTTCATTTTGTTTTGGTGTCGCAAGAGATTTGGAACTGTTTCGTGTTCTGTGCTGGAGCACTAGGGGTGCACATACGATGGAAAGCAAAATAATTTTGTTAGTTTCATATTCCATTTTTTAACTGATTCGGTTCAAAATGATCTGCACAAATTACGTAGTAGGTCAGGAAAATACCTGGAACTTTAGAAGTTTACCATTTCCATTCTTTAAAACCCACTTCAAGCATCTAAAAATATT
This sequence comes from Medauroidea extradentata, assembly GCA_003012365.1. Lineage (NCBI taxonomy): Eukaryota > Metazoa > Arthropoda > Insecta > Phasmatodea > Phasmatidae > Medauroidea > Medauroidea extradentata. Next base: position 3,380 of record PNEQ01072301.1, read on the forward strand.
TTTAAAAATTCTAACGATCTTACAGTACCTACCATATGTACAATTTTGTATTCATATTTCACAGCTTTTAAAATAACTGAAAATCGGTAAATTAAATCAATAAACTGCTATGCACGAAAATTCAGAGATCAAGTTGTTAGTGAATGATGAGTCAGTGGAATGCTACACAAGTAGTGTTCCTGGGATAATTCTTTTACTGTAAATAAACCTAAACTACAAATATCAACTGTAGGTTTATACTGAGTTCAATTAAGCTTTATTAAACGTTTATCCATACATTTTTTCATATTTCTGTATGCAGTTTCAACAGAGTGCACATTTTACGTAGGCAACATTACTTTTTACAACCAAACTGCACCACACGTAATGAATAAAAAGTTTGATTTTAAATTTAGGCCTACACTCTAATCGATTGTAAATTCTCAGCGTTATTCGGTGCAAACAACTCATTGCTATGTGGTTCATATATGTGCTTATGTAAAATTGCATTATAGCAGGTCATGTTTGTCATACCTTGTGTGAGAACTATAGAAATATATGTGATAACGAAGCAACCGAGTTAATGAAACCAGATTTAGTATTTTAAAGTAAAATTGATTAATGCATGTTTTAATTAATTTTATGAACGTATACTTTATTTTAGACGTATTTTATTGTGCATTATTTTGCAGCTCAAAATCCTTTTATTTGTCTCCCATACGGTCTTCGAAGTATAGGTTTGAAGCTGGACATTTGCCTAAATGTTAGTACTATATTTCTGACCACTCATGAAATTCCTAATATTTTTGTTAAATGCCGACCATCAAAAATGGTTTATTCGTGAATTAAAATTTTTGTTCTTATGAAACAACACACAAGCATAAGTAATTTATAACTTTTTTTATAATAATTTACGAAAATTGACCCTCAGACTCAAAGGGCTGAAATTTTTCATGAGAGTTCGCTTATATCTGTGAGTAACATCATACCAGACTACTTAATTTCTCCTGAAAATTAACGTCATACAATTTGTTGGTGTTATACGTACTCGTGCCGTATTTATTTCAGTTAAGTTAGGCACTTCCACAACTCGAAAAGTGAAGAAGAAAGTACGGAAAATGCCACAGCCTTACAACTGATGGTATATATTGTAGGATTAAAAAAAACTTAAAATAAGAAATCTTGTTGAAACCTAAGAACTCCTAGATACTAACATTTGTTACAGAATTTTTTCTTACAAGTAAATTTCACAAATTCCATTCCTAGGTGGCCTGGGGAGGTAGTATATTTGTCTTACAGAACTTATTCATGCTGTTACTTATGAAAACAAAGTTGCCAGCATAGACCTACCAAAGAAAAGGAATTGATTATATAATATTGTAAAATTTTAATATTAAATTAAATTACAACATACCGTTATGGAAGAAGCTTTCGAATTAATTAGTGAATTTCGTCTTCACGAAGATAAATTAATACAGAATTGCCCCCCCCCCCTCCAAATAAAAAAAAGGAAATTAAGTTTCAACCCATTACATTTGAGAGGACCATCGAGCTAGAAATTTGATAGCTTAGCAATCCTGAAATGCACTAAAAATCACTAAATTCCACTACATCCATTTTTTTTATGACAACTGTCTAACAATCTGTATTACGAATTTCTGTCGGTCGAATTTTGTCATTGAATTTACGCATTGTTTACTCGTGGTGGTTGAAAAATTTGGCCCACTAGCATAAACTCAACGTAACGTTTCAATGGTTAATATTTACACCAAGTAATATTTGTATGCGCGTGAACTAAAAAGGACCAAACGGCTTCACTTGGGAACGAAACATCGATGTCTTTGTACTATACGAACATAGTAACTCACATTTCTTCGACACAAAAAATAAATAACTTGCGATCAACGCATTGGACAACTAAACAAGACATATTAGCCGTCTAGGTCAGGTCTTCAAAAGTGATGAGCTGTGTTGAAGCTCAGTAACCGGTTCTGTTGGGAGTAGGAGACACGTTGCTAAGTGGGCGGGGGGTACGAGAGGAAGGGGATGACTTGTACCTGCTTCTGTAGGGGTGGAAACAGTAGTTGTCAGACTGTCCGCTAGATTTGCTCTATGTCAGCACTCAGGCGACGGTGGCGATTACGGCAGGCGAGCTTACAACTTCACTTTCCTCTCGGAAAACCGCGTAGATATTTTAACCTGGGCGTGCGACTAACTCTATATATTGAATGGCGGTAGTGCGAAGCAGGACGAAGTGTTGTGGTACGACCGCTGCCTCGACCCTTTTATTGTTGCAGCACGTAACACTATGAACACTCTAGAGTCTAGACAAAGCCTTGAACACGCTGCACCGCGCCGTGCCGCCTTGCTTCTCATCAAAGAGAATAAGGCCCAAGTCACTGGTAAGATGTACGTACTTATATTTCTGTCATGAATCAGTCATTCAATTATTTGTGCGAAATTACAGACAATTTAGTGTGTATTGCACAATATACACTATCCTTTCAAAGTGAAACCAGTGTCATCTCATCGCTTCATTGGGTCTGTACAAAATATCTTCCAAGCATGGCGGAACCATAAGCACACCATGTAGCAGTTTTCTGGCTAATATTTGTTTTGCGAAGGTGCACTCCATTAAATACATGACCGATTCGCTTACTTTTCTGACTAGCGGAGTGGATACAAGATACGTGATTTGTTTAAAATAGTAATGCATTCGTTTTAACGTAATAATGCGTTTAGAAGTGAGTTTTTCATGTGTTCTACAAAATCTCATAAATAATTATAGCCCATAACAAGTAGTTACTTCAAAAATTTCGTTCATAAAACAAAGCTTAGAAAAAAATATAAATAATCTGTATGGCATGTAGGCAGGCAGGTTCGGGGCGATTGCCGCAGTAAAAACCATTATTTTATATTCCCACAGTTAAATTATTAGGTAGTAATAAGTCCTATAACTTTTCCAAAATCAAAGTCGAAAATAACAAATTGCAATTTCTTTTCAGGTCAATTAATAAGATGTAATCATTTTACTGAAATAGCACTACTGAAGCATAAAATTAGTGAAGTGATTCCTTCCAAAACATATGTGGCAATTTTTTTAAACATAAGGGGAGCAACAGATAAAAAACTATATCATAATTGCCCATATTTAACCAATTTACAAAAACACAAGACAGGTAGCTCTTTTTAATTCACTAACATGTCTAGAGATAGATAACTGAATTTGCTATCAAGGGAATTACTTACTTTCTGTTCGTTCGTAACGCTTTCTTATTTGTAGGGCATAAAAGCTGCAAAATTATGATTTTCACCGTGAATCACGCCAAATTTACGGGGTCGCATTTTTTTAATTGAGGGACGTAATACTTCATAACTGTCTTAAATTGATCATTGGAGTGTGACATGCACAAAACAAATTTAATATTTCTATGACGTACACTTTGAACGTCATCTTCTTTATTGAATTAATGCCTGGTTAACATTATTACTGTACGATTTTAAAAATAAAAATGGGCGGTTCGCAATTGGTAGTTTTGTAAGCACAAGCTAGCGTACCATAAAACTCGGACTTAAATTCCAGAATATTCGGAGTTGACTTAATTCCGGTTGACGTATTTCCGCGTCTTGAGAAAGTGCCAATATTTGAAAAGTACCCGGAATAGTGTCAACAAAATTTGACCTTATTCCGGTTGACGTAATTCCGGTGAATTTCAAAATGTAAAGCAGCATGAAAAATCCGGAATTGAGGCAATTCCGGGTTGACTTAATTCCTTTTCTCATTTTGAGGGAAAATAAGAACCCGGAATTGAGTCAACTTCAGTTGACTTAATTCCGGTACATTTTTTGATGCTAGAAACGAGAGCGCAAAAAATCCGGAACTGAGTCAATTCCTGGTTGACTTAATTCCGGTCCTGTTCATGGTTTCCAAGACAGGTTATTGAAAATCCGGAATTTGAGTCAATTCCTGGTTGACTTAATTCCGGTAAGATTTGTGTGCTGAAAACTACGTAGTTAAAATCCGGAATTGAGTCAATTTCGAGTTTACTTAATTCTGGTACAAAGCCAACTCGAAGTTAACTTAATTACTTTTGGGGTTTCGTGTTAAAAGTACAAATCCGGAGTTGAATCAATTCCGGGTTGACACAATTCCGGCATGTACAGAAGAAAAACCGGAGTTGAATCAATTCCGAGTTGACTTAATTCCGCGACCCCTTGATCTTGTCCCCTATGTTTCAAATTACAAACAAAAACTGATTATTCATTTCCTGGTTTTTGGTTTTCTTACATATGAAACAATAAATAGAATAGTGATATCGTAAACTGTTCGCTACGAGAACCATAGTTTACACGTCTAAAATTAAATGCTTTAGTTGTTAAATTACTGGGGTTGAAAATATCAGTAAGTGAAATTGAATCGTCGTCGAATGTACTACTCACAACACAGCAGTTCTGCAATAAACAATTGCAAGCCAAGAGTATTTAGGTTAAGTACATATGAACACTGAATTTATAAAGAAAACCATTATGTGCATTCCAAATTAACCAAGCCTACAACGTCATAGTTTTAATTACTTTCAGGTAACGATAGATGTTACACTCGTTTTCATTCATACAATGAATACAAAAAAAAAATAACCCTATTTCCAAGTTTCCCCGCGCAATACTTCAGAAATACTTGCTTGTTTAAAATAGCTTATTTCTCATTGGCTGCGCGACAGTGACGTCACAAAAAAGCAACAATGCCACGTCGTGCTATCGTAATCTTATAATTACGACACGATAGTGACTATGGTCGTTAAAAAAATAGGAATTGGCACATTCCGACACTCGCTATCGAGTCAAACATTCCTCTAGAGGAAATATTCCGACAGTTTAAAAAATTGGGCCCCATGATGGCCGTACAAGTTTCAGTCCTGTTTGATTTCTAGCCCCGCGACAATAACTTCTAAACGTTCGTATTACGTTTCAGTTCAATAGTGTGGAGGCGACTACACTAACTTAGTTCTGATATTAAACTACAGATGAGATATTTAGGCCGTATTGCCTTCTATACTGTCAGTACCAAGACAACCGACCAGTGAAGCTCTTTTTAGGAACGACGAATTGTCAGTGTACTCTCTCAGTAAAAGCCAATTAAAAGAACTAACGCAAGTATCCACAACACAATGCAACAAGTGCACGACAATAATTGGCATTTGTTATCACCACACTTTAGAACACAAATACGACATACATACTTCTAAAGATCATTTTGTGACGATTCTCTTTTGAAGTTTATAAATGTGAAACTTCACTTCCGACATCCTTGTAAGACAATAGAATCAAAAGGTACACGGAAGATGTACACACATGCACGCATATATACACAAGTGATACACACATACATATGTGCATTCACAGATATATGAATACATACATGCACGTGCGAACATGAATTAATGCACACATACATTTTATTTACCTCACAAGTTCAAAACCTTAGAGATAGAAGATTCCATACATAATTATTGTATTATAATTTAGTGTCTTTTGAAACATTCTTCTAAAAATATTATTGGTATCCAAAATATCAAGGTTACTTGTTCGTTAATAGGCGCTTATGAAAACGCAGTAGGTATATTCCTACTCGGTACACTGGTCACATGACTGGATCTACTTAACGAGCGGACAAACATTCGGAGAGTAGTACCTTGGCGGCCTTTCTAAAAAAATGTGGCAAAATCTGTAGAAGCTGTAATTTCAGTCGCCGATCTGGCAGACTTATGTTATTATACCAGGTTAAAACAGTGCAGGATATCATTCTGTGCTGGTATAATATACGTATGTAGCATTACAATCGCATACTAGTCAACTATACTTTAATTGCATGCAGTCCTCAACTTTCATATATTCAACTTTCATACGTTTCAGACTTCCATACACTAGTCATTAGTACCTATAATTAAACTTTCTTGCAATTGATTAAGACTTTCGTACACTAACTGGCAAAACTAAATTCTAAACTTAGTTCTTCAGCCAGTCAACAATGTAATTAGCAAATGACTATCTGATAATGTAAGTTTACCTCAATTTTTTTGCTCCAGAGCAGTTTTCATGTCATTATTTATTGTGCATTCTTCAAACAACTATGAAAGTAATAAACCTACATAATGACAATACAATGAGAACAGCCTTCTCACTATCGTAATTTTTGGTAATTGAAACACTTTTTCCTTTCTTAAAATAGAACCCTATCACGAATTTTTCCAATAAAAATTGTGTATTAATGTACAGGACTGTCTGAACTAATAATTTAACCGAGGCATTGACAATGAAAAGTAGGTAAGTGCCATTTTTTTTTTTTGCAAAATGAGAAATGAGATTTGGCAATGAAAATATTCTATGTCTTAATGTCAATGCACTAGAAAAGAGGTAAGTGCTAATCATATTAAAATATCGTTACATAAACAGACGGTAAGTTGCAGTGAGTTAACTCCATTTCACTTGGTATAGAGAAGGAGGTAAGTGCCGCAACATTAGTAACAGGTTGTAACCTCATACTTATTGTGATTTTTTTGTTGTTAAATGTTTACCTCCTGTCACATTGTCAGTGATATAGGTTTAGTACTTTTATACTCATGCTTTAAGTTTATATTTTACTGGGTGAGTATAACCCCACGTCGCAAAGTGGAGAATCCGACCCAAAAAGCTAACCAAAAGTCAATTTCATGGATTATAAATTCAATAACTGTTTTTTTCCTAGTTGCATACTCAGATCCTTGGGGCATTTGGCTGTTACTTCTGTTACTTCCCAAGATGGCTGCTAGCTGCAGCACATGACTTGTTAAAACGTGTTCCGACTGCACTGTCATTGCTCTACCTCCAGTCATCGAGTGTATCGTCTGAAAGAATGTATTATATGACGGTATTGGTGTGAGTTTATAGTGACTATCAAGTGCGGGACAAGAGAAGAAAGTATGTACGTTATTTTAAGTACAGTAACTTACATCTTTGGGCAAAAAATATAAACGATTCTTTATATTTATTCCAAATTAGCAAACATAGAATGTTTGCAAAGGAAGTGTCTTACTGACATGTGTTTTTGTTTATGTGTCGGTCCTTGCCGAGCAGTGATTGTAGCCAAATACAAAAATTTAGACCTTCGCGATAATATTTCCAAAGAAGATACTTCCACATGTATCCCCCATCATGTTTATTATCACCTAAAAGAGGAATATGTAAAAAATTTTGTACAAAGAGTAAGGTTTTATTTTTAGTTACTTTCATTGCAAATATTCGTAGGTCTCGATTTATGTGGAAGAGTGTGTGTGTGTATCCATATCCATATACACATGCATACATGTATGTATGAATGCAAGTATGTGTACATGTGTGCCTATATGCATGTATGTATAGATGTATGAATGTATGTGTGCATGTATACATGTAAACATGTATGTGTACATACACACACACACATTCATATATATATATATATATATATATATATATATATATATATATATATATATATATGAATGTGTTACAGTAGCAGCATTCCTCAGCAGATAAATGATACAATAATTCAAGATTGTTCAGAGGTTTCATGGGCTCACTAATATCATAAATATCTTACGCCTTCTTCCCAATATCCACAATGGTCTCCATGAATTTCTTGTCAGCATTTGCTCCTCTGTACAGTATTGGCTCTGGCGGCAGACTTGTAGTTTTCGCAACAGGAATCACATCATTGTCCACGTGTACACATACGGAACAACTGTAGGGCACATGGTGCTGGTAGGCGTAGGTGTAGGATTTCTCCGGGTCTGGCTGGCGGGTACTGACAGGTTCACGCATGGCTTCAAAGTCACCATACACGACAAAATAGAAAGCTTGTCCACGTTATTTTATTTTTATTTTATTTGCGACTTATTTTTACAGTGGCGAAGTTAAGGTGTAGCCACCTTGTCTTACACTTAACCACTGAAAAAAAATCAAAGACAACAGAACATTAAAACACATTGAGAAAAGAAAAATGAGAGAAGTAAATATGATATCAAATTACAATAAGCATTAGTATTACCATCTTGAACATAAATTATTCCTGATTAATATTATATTGAGACATAATACAAAATTGTGTTTTAAGTATGGAATCTTTATATATGAATAGTTATGAAATAAATAGGAAAGATAGATAAACTGCATATATTAGACTAGACAAAAATAATAAGAGAACTAAAGCTATAATGTAACTAATAATCTCACAGGGAGACTCTGGGAAATATTAAAATATGAAGTTTACTTAGTAAATCTTATGGGAACTTAAGTTATTACATTACTACATAGTAAAACAATAGTATATTTTCAAGAAAATAAGAAGTAAGCTACACTATCTACTAATATTGAGAATATACAACATTACATTTACTTTCACACACGCACATATGCACATACTCACATATACGCTAAAATGCATACACGCACACATATAAGACACACAAACATACACACGGGTCAACAAGTGTAATATCATCCACTGTTCATATTGAATTAATTTTTAAAATATTAGTTTAGCAAATTTTTAAAATGAACAGACAGACTCATGCTGTCTTGTTTTCTCATCGAGTGCATTTCAAGCACGCGCAGTGGCCACCGAAAAGGATTTAGAATATTTACTGGTTCTATGCCTTGGTATTAGTAAAACCATATTTTATTTAGAACGGGTACTGATATCGTGACGGGACTGAAGTAAATTTAATTTATCAGCTAAATATTTCGGACTTTTAATATGAAGTACTTTTCTAAGTAGTAATAGGCTATGCAATTTGCGTCTATTGTCAAGTCGTAACCATGATAGCTTGTCGTAATATGGAGAAACATGGTCGCGTGATTTTACATTAAAAATAAAACGAATACAATTATTTTGTAATTTCTGTAGTCTGGTTAGTTGTGCGCTAGTCACAGTATTCGAACAAGGGAAATATTAGTACCTGGACAGGACGTTTTTTGATGTTCTCAGTTAGCTGGTTTTTAAGGGTTTTAGTAGATGCAAAGTTGCTAGAACCTTTTTACTTATATTAGCAACATAGTGGACCATTTGAAAGTACTACTCGTAGTGAGACCAAGATTTTTAATTGTTGACTGTATTTCAATATTTGTGTTGCCTACTACATTTTTTGGTAGTTCAGCGGAAAGGGATTTTACCATCTTATCGGAGCTACACATTAAAATAGCCTGTGATTTTAATGGCTTCATATGGAGTCCATTTTCTATGGACCATTTCTCGACAGCCTTAAGATCTGTGTTTGAATTGTGTAAATTCTTTAAGGTATCCGAGGAAGAAAAAGAATAATATATTTGCAAATCATCGTCATAAATGTGTTATTAAGAAAGTGTAATATATTTAGGCAAATCATTTATAAATAACGCGAACAGAACAGGACCAAGTACAGAACCCTGCGACACTCCAGAACATACAATATGCCAGTCAAATTTTATCTTTCCAGCAACAACACTCTGACTCCTACAGGGGAGATAAGGCCTGAACAAGTTTACAGGACTATAAAAAAAATTAAAATTACATTCCAGTTTAGCAAGTAAAATATCTTGGTCAACACTATCAAAAGCTTTACTGAAGTCTAAAAGTGTGAGGAGAGTAACTTTTTTTCATGTCCATGGCCAGTCTGTCGTCAACAATGTTTACAAGAGCAGTGCTAGTACTGTGATTAGCACGGAAGCCTGATTGGTACTTGTCAAGTTGTTTTGTGGAGTCAAGATAAGATCTCACTTGACTTACTCAAAAACTTTGGACAAAACTGGTAGTATTGATATGGGGTGGTAATCGGCGGTAGTGGAGGGTTTTGATGTTTTAGGAACAGGCTTTACGTACGTGGTTTTCCAGACGTTAGGAAATTGTGCGTGCTTGAGTAAGAAACTAAAAATACAGCGCAAAGGGAATATAAGATATGGGAGTAAAGATTTTAAAATACTAATGGAAATTCCGTCTGTGCCAACTGATGAGCTTTTTACGCAGAGAACGGCTTATTTATGTCTTTAAAAGTTGCGTTACAAAATATCTCCACTGCTATGATGATGAACAATTTCGTTTACCGATTTCTAGGGAATGAGTGAATTTTGAATTTCGAACCATTTGCGTACATATATTCCTAAGAACGCAGTATGTTTCAAAACATTTTGTGGCCACCTCTGCATCCCTTTTGAGAACTTTTTCATATTCTCTATAAGCTGCTCCCCTTGCGCCATCAATGTATTTCTTGAGTCATCCAAGGAGAGGGACAGTGGCGAGGCGTGAGTTTTAGAGGAGGGGAAGCAATTGGTGTTGGAAACCGATACCCTTTAATAAACCGGGGGGTCCGGGGGTTCTCCCCCGGGAAAATTTCGATTTCTAGGTGCAAGATGGTGTTTTTAAACAGTTTTTTATATCTTAACATTGAATATATCTATGGCATAAGTAAACATATTTTAAAGATAAAATCATTTCTGTCAAGAAAACAAATTAAGTGTCTAACCCCCTTCCCTTGACTTCACAACTGACATTATTATGTGTAGGCTATGGCCGATATTTAGAAAAAAGTAAGTTGGAATAGTGGTTTTACTTCACTTCATAACGAAACAATGCTAGTGTGTATGATTTGTAGGCTGATAATTTAAGATAAGTTAAATTTTTTTGCTTAATAACGAAAGAATACATTAATATATGGTTAAATATCAAACTAGATAAATTATTTTCTAACATGAAGTGCTTAGCAACAATGAGAGACTAAATACATATCAGTAGTCAACACTAAAACAGACGAATGCATACAGCAATTTCATGTATTTACGAAAGCATGTAATCTTAAAACTAAAAGAACATGCATAACACAAGACCGTGATGCAATGCAAACATGTACCAAAATGCAACAAATACGATATAACTACGCACTGGGCCATTTCGTTAAAATTGATGCTATTGTAATTTGCTGAGAGTTTATTTATGTTTCAGAAATTATATATTTTTAAAATTACTGAATTTGAAATTTAAAAAATTGCTAATTTTCTGAAAATGTTTAAAAAAGCAAAAACAATTAAATGCTGTTTTATACATGCCTTGAAGTTGCTTGTGACGCTGTTTTTTAGTGTGAAAGTATAAAACCGTTTATTCTGCAAAATTCGACTTTGACATGCAATTATACAAAAATATCAATTCTAAAAAAATGTTCATTGTAGTAAAAAAGTCACAATGTATGTCTACAAAACAAACCAATCGCACACAAATATAAAAAATTTTACAACAATTAACAATTTTTGGCTAACCCCCATTAATAGGTGATTTTTTTTCTCGGAAACAAAGAAGAATATCTAGGAATCACTTACTTAAGTACAGGTTTTCTTACCTTTCATAGATTGCATTTAAAATAAAAGGAGATTCTTACTAACATCTTTATGAAAAGCATTATGTAGTTACAAATTGCGATAACACAGACATTACTTTTCAGAAAGATGTAGGAAGTCGATTTAAAAATACTACACTTATTACTGAAAAATGAAATGTTTACATATAGAAATGCAGCCACGTGCGCGTGAATCTGCGTACAGAGGACCAGACAAAAAGCGGTAGAAGTAGATAGGTTATGTCTGTCCGAGCACAAGTGGCTGGTGGCTTCGGTGCCTCGGTGCCGCGGCCGCCATCTTGGATTACGTCATCGCCACCATATTGGATTACATCATCGACGCCATCTTGGATTACATCATCGCCGCCATCTTGGATTACATCATCGCCACCATCTTGGATTACAACATCGCCACCATCTTGTTTCCGGCAGCCATATTGGATTTTCATTTTCTCCTGCTCTCTCATTCCACTCGTAATTTTTCCTGCTCTCTCATTCTCAAAATTTTCCAAAATTTTCCAAAATTTCCAAAATTAAAAAAAAATCTAAAAAATAATTTTATATCCATCCGCCATCTTGGAATAATTTATACCCCGCCATCTTGGAATACTTTTCCCGCCAATTTTCAACAGTCATTTGTTTACATGTTCTGGAGGCCGCCATATTTATTGTTTAAAATTCCCCCGCCAAAATAATCTATTATTATATTTAGTTCTAGGAATGACCACCAGAGGCGCTACCTTCAGCCGCCATTTTTATTTCCTATTTACTCACTTGATTCGACTCCACCATGTGTTTAAGGGCTAATAGTGTATGCTATATTATATGCACTCTCACCCCTAAGCATCAATATTAATATTATTATTTTTTTTTATATTAACCTAGAGCAGGCAAAATACACAAGTCTTGACAAGTATTATATATTAACACCATCAATCATATTAATTTCATTCTGTAAAACCTTTTATAGTAATGTAATTGTGTTCTATGTAATCACTGATTAAGTGTACAAGGATTATTGCATCTGATGCTCTTTAAGAAAAGTTATGACAGGTGAATAATGTCTCTCAACACACACAATTTTAAGATTTAAAAATATTTTTTATTAATTAAAACACTTTACAATACGTCCAATTTCTAATCCCGAGAAATCTCAAAATCCAGCAGACGTTGCACCATTCCACGTAGAACACGTACCTCTTCCAACAGGACACTGCAATTTCCCTCACACAACCTTCGTGTTGTATGAGTCGTGGCTGCCATCTCTTCACGGAAGAGCCTCAGTTCACCATGAACATCGCGAAGTGTCACATCGTCATGTTCATCACCGTCCACGTCTTCGAGTCGTGCGATGTCGGGTGATGCTGGTGAGGCGAGTGTATACTCACTCCACTGAACTGGAGAGAGCACTCGTTCACTCCCCAGAGTCGAAGCGATGTCCACTGTTGTAGCTACAGAAGGTGTTGGAGTGGATGCTGGAGATATGATGCCATCATCTCCTGGGAGTTGTGAAGCACACCTTTCAGGCCGAGGTGATCTGCTACGCTCGCGACTACTACCATGTCGCCCCCTCAATGGAATGAGTGCCTGGGGAGGCGGTATGTGCCTATGCAGTGGCTGAGTTTCTTTCTTCTCCCACAGAGACAAGCCATCCCTCTGCAGTCCTGCTGGGATATGTCTTGATTGTGGGGGAACCCCCCAAAACTCGCAAAATGTGTGGTTGTCCTCCTCCAGCCTCCAGCTCGACCCTCAACACATCTAGCTCACTCGCCATCTTAACGTAGACTGAAGCCTCAAGTACTCAGGAGACATCTCCTGGCATGCACCCCTTCCCCTCCAACCAATGCGTTGTAAGACCACCCTCCCTACATGTGGTCACTACCTACGTCACCAGCCATAGGGAATGGCCACAGACGCCATCAAGTCGCCTAGCTAATAGGCTGGTCCTAACTTGCACGCGAGCTACTAGCTGAAGTGATGGAGCGGTCGCGCACGAGAGCCGCGCGTCACCAGGCTTAATGACCCAAGCGATTAGGCACCTGGACAGTCCAGCGCCTCGCGAGGGCGAGATGACGAAACTGCACCGACCAGCTCATCGCCCCGTGTTTCAACACGCTCAAAGTGTGTACGTGTAATCATCACAGACTGCCCTCCAGACATTCTCAGTACAAGTCTTATACTATTCCCAGTAAAAGAACACTTGATTTTAAATAACAACACAATTCAGATTTTAAAAAAATATATACATTTATTTATTCTTTCATACATAATTCGCTTTATTTATACACAATATCTGATTGACGAATCCAACTGTCGTGGCTTGCATCGAACACCAGCCATCGCACAAGAACCCTATTTCCTTTCTTCTTCAATACCTTCTCAACAAAATACATGTTTGGATACTTTGTAACTTGAACTTCTTCACCGTAGAAACCTCCTCGAATAGCCTTGCCTTCCAAGTCTTCTAGGTAGTAGGTCCTTGGTTCGTAGTGTCGAATCTTGACCACTTTTAATATTTCAGTGCTCCAGTTTGGTGTGTAGCCTTTAGTAAATGTCCCCTTCACTCGCGATATCCTTACATAGTCTCCAACCTTCACTTTAGGTTTGTGCAGGTCCAGTTTCTTCTCATTTTTATAAACAGTGTGCAGTAAAGAGTCGTCCACGACATCCACAGGCTTCATGTTCGTGGTCCTATGTACTGTATTGTTATAGTTCGAGACCAGACGAGGCAATATATCCAACCACTTGTAGCTTCCTTGTGCTGAAAATTTTTTCCACATTTCATTCTTCAAAGTACGATTAAAACGTTCGGCGATACTAGCCTTGAGACCACTGTGGGTTGAATAATGGTTTATTTTATACTGCTTCATCAAGGCTCGGTAATTAAAATTGTAGAATTCCTTGCCGAGGTCCGTATGTAGATTCTTGCATGGACCTTTATCTTGCAAAACAATATTCATCACATTTGTTACATCCCTACCACTCTTAGTTTTTACGGGCACTGCCCACGCATATTTACTATAGCAGTCAATAACAGTCAGCATGTACTTGTAGCTTTTATTCATGCGAGCATAAGGAATCATTTCAACCAAGTCTGCTTGATACAAGTCCTTCAAACCAAACACATGTACTTTACACCGAGGATAATTTCGCCTTGCAGGCCTGTGCAGCTCCCCAGCAATGTTTTGACGACTCATTCTATGTATCCGTCTTCATGCAATTCTTCAATAATGCTAGATATTTCATTTGTATGCGAATTATTTCCAGCCTGCTGAGAAGCAATTAATAGTCTCAATCTGTCTACAATTTCATTAGCATCATTCCAGTATACATATTCTGAAAGTCTCCCATCTTCTATTTTCTTATGTAGATCGAGACCAGATCCTATTGTAGCTCCTACATCAGGGAACAGCTGGGAAATAATGTTGAATTTCGTGTGTGTTTCATCCTTATATTCATTGCTGTTAGAATCATTATTCTTCAAATGAGCACTCGTAAGTTTCAAAAGCCGTTTATACTGTTGCAGGGCACCGTGCGAATAAGTTCCTGGATTTTGTTTAAATAGTAATTCGTAGAGTCCAGAAGCCGGCTTGATTACGACAGTGTCTACTTTTACGTCACTACTAGGCAAGAATAAAATTTGCTTGTTTCCCAAGAAATACTTTTTATTTTGCTTGTATACTCCATATGTCCTATCCTTGGACCGTGAGTTTGTCAAGTAATCATGAAGCATTGTGCTTTGTTCCTTTTTTCTTTTCCACTCGGAGAGAGGCAAATCATCTTCATCAATTTCGTGGAGAGGTTTCTTGCGTTTCACTATAGTTTGAGGCTCTTCTTCCTTCTTCACTGTCACAGGCGGTGGTGGTTTTGGCATTAAACTGTTCAGTCTATGTGTTATAGGTTTGAAAGCTTCTTCATTAATCATATCATGTTCCATTCTAGCACGTTGAGCTGTCAAGTACTTTGCGTGTATACTTTTAATCACGGCGTGTAAGTCACCGACAATGTCAGACATTGTAATACTTACTTATAATGACAAGACAGGGTATTTATATGTTGTTTTTCTTAGGTGGTGTTCTAGAGCTCGGCTTTTTATTTTTCCCTTCCAAAACTATAACTGGTGGCAGGTCAGAAGCAGATGTTAGCATGTCTTCAATATTTTTAATCGAGGCTTCAAGTTTATTAAGGTGCATTGTAATCTGGTCCAGGACTTTGTCCGTGCCAAAAGTTTCATTTGTCAGACCTTCTATTTCATTAAGTTTCCTGTCGAGAAAATTCTCCACATCAACAGGAATAGTCCCAAGTTTAACATCCACATCTTTTATCATGCTTGCAATATCATTACTTGTTCTGTCTAGCACATTTTGTATTAAACTAATCAAATCACCATGAAGGGTGTAAATATATGCCTTGTTAACAGCATCTCCATCTTCTCTCGGAATTGCAATATTTTTAAGTCTTTTCCCTTCGGCACTACAGTTCCCATCATCAGTAGGCACTAAACAACTTTACATTTTACGTTTCAGGCCATTATGGCCAAACTTTGAAATTATGTAGCTCATCTCTCACTGACGAAGACTTATGAACTGATCAAATCCATGCCTGTACCTCCCTTTAAGTAGAGGAAAGTCTTTAGCTATTACAAGAAAGCCATGAGGATCACTCCAACAAAAAGCACACAACTCTTTGAATTTATCGTAAGTCATGTCTGTATTAACATGATCAGAGTAAACATGTCTCAAGTTCAAGTCATCCATTCTAAACAAAACCAACAAATTCGCATTATCTCTCAATAACTGTTTGGGAATACGTGAATAAGTCTGGCACAGGTAAAAGGAATCTACTGACATATGTCTTCCCATGCAAAAGTATTCCTGGATACATGCCTGTTTCTCACAGGCTACATCGTCGAAGACAAACACAGAATTTGGTAGAGCTTGACTTGGTGGTACCACCGCTTCATTGTCGCTGAATGGAAAATACCCGAGACCATCAATATAACTTAGAATTTTTCCAAGTCGCTGATACTTTGGCTGTTGTAATGATTTCGAGTATAGGTACACATTCTCGAACCGGAGACCATTGGGCTCCTCCAGCAAGCTTAAGAGCACACATGTCTTACCACAATTAGATGGTCCTGCAATGACGCAACGTACAGTATTGGGAAGGAGGGGACCATGTCTTGATTCGTGAGAGGCGACTTCATCTTCGGTAGTAATACGTATGGGTAAACTAACTTCTTGCTTTTCGATATGTATATTACCACCAACTTGCAGTGCTATGTGCGACTGTGGTGCTATATGCGGTGATATGTGCGGTGCCTGAGGTGATATGTGTGGTGCCTGCGACGCCTGTGGTGCTATGTGCGATGCGCAGGGAGAAGCTCTAATACAGGTTTTACTATGTCTCTTCAAAGAATCACTCCTGGAAAACTGACGATGACAGAGTTTACACTGAAATTTTGTTCTTGAAGTTTTCATTGCACATGTACTTGCTTCATGTCTCTGTACACTGCGGAAAGCAGTAAATACTTTACGACAGAAGTGACAGCGGAGGTGCATCATTGACGTCCGTACTGTTCAAAGTCTCGAATGATACTGAGTCAAATATGTATATAAACAAGTACTTAAGTAATTTTAACTCAGTGTATCATGATGCCTCGTAGGAGTAAGATCAAGAGCGGAAGAGGACTAATGAATACTCTTATAAATAACCTACCCTTCGAAGCACATATTCCTGGGTACAGATTCTGTGGACCAGGAACTAAGCTGAAGAAGAGGCTCGAGCGCGGTGACGTCGGAGTTAACGATTTGGATGAGGCGTGCAAGGAGCACGACATAGCTTATGCCAATAGTAACAAGCTGGAAGATAGACACTCTGCTGACACTGTCCTTGCAAACAGAGCAAAGAAGATTGCTAAATCCAAAGAATCAAAGTTTGGTGAAAGAGTACCTGCTTGGGGAGTATCCAAGATCATGAAGACTAAAGTCAAGCGAGGAATGGGCTTGCGAATAAAGGGTAGTCCATACACCCCTACAAACACTCGAATTAAATCTAAGCAGTCTGACAAAAGTACGGTTAGTCAGAAGAAAAAGAAGACACGAAAGAATAAGAAAGCAGGCAAGAAACAAGGAGGCTTCCTGCCTCTACTCCTGCCTGGCTTGGCCGCACTAGGAGGTCTGATTGGTGGGGCTAGCGGTATTGCTAGAGCAGTGAATACATCGAAAAACCAAGGCAAACAGTTGGATGAACTTCAATGTCACAACAAGCCCATGGAAGCTATTGCACTAGGGTCAAAAAACGGGAAAGGCCTTTACCTAGGACCTTATCCTGTGGGTGGGGGATGTCTGAAAAAAGAACCAGAAAGAGAAGGAAGCAATCCTAAAGTACTATTAAATAGTAACACCCAATCGACCACTAACAAACCTAGATTTACTAAAGTTTGCTAGGAAATTACAAATACCTAATTTCAGGAGTGTGTTCATGAGAGACAAATTACCATCAAAACCAAGACGTAATGAATGTGGAATTATATATTTAGATTCGGCCCATGGCCGAGGAACTCACTGGGTCGCTTACAAAAAATATGGAAACAATGTTGATTACTACGACAGTTTTGGAAACCTTCGCCCGCCTGTAGAAGTGCGCAAGTATTTTCAGGGGATTTAACTAAGTTATAATTATTTCAATGAGCAATTACCTAGCCAATGGAACTGTGGCCATTTATGTCTCAAGTTCTTAATTAGCGATTAATAAATGTTTGGCACAAACACTACTTTACATCAGTCATGTCTGTAACATTGATCTTGACGGGCAAGAGCTTGGAGCTGCGCTCCGTGCATTTCCCGGCACTAGATTTAAAAGGTTCGTGGTCAGTAGCACTAATTGATTTCCAAACTTATTTCTCTGTGACTAATGTGGACACTTAAAACTGTAAATTTCGCTACGTAAAAAATTACATTACTGAAGAGGTTAATGTACCGACAGGATCGTATGAGATTGAAGATATTGAAGCATACATCAAGCAAGAACTAGGTCCTGATATAACTTTTATTTTGCGAGGAAATCCAAACACTTTGAAAAGTGAATTGTTGTGCAGCAACGATATTGACTTTACCGAGAAAGATACTCTAGCATCCGTGCTGGGATTCGAACACAATGTGTATGAGAGCGGAAAAATACACCAGTCAACACTGCCTGTAAACATTTTGCCGGTGAATCTTATAAGAGTAAACTGCAATCTTGTAACAGGCTCATATCTAAATGGTAAACCGAACCATACACTTCACGAGTTTTCAGCGACTGTTCCACCTGGATTCAAACTGGTAGAAGTCCCGAAAAATCTAATTTATGCACCAATCATAGAAAAGTACGTGCAGGAAATTATTGTTCGTATAGTCGACCAGGATGATAAACTGATTAACTTCAGAAACGAAGAAATTACATTGTGTTTACACTTGAAGAAAGATGGGCCTGAGTTTTAGAAAAAAGATTATAAAAACAAGTCTCCCCACCAAGCCAAAGGTTAGTGTATCACGAGCAACCAGCGTGTTAACACGTAAAAATATTGTGTTCTTGAAGAGTCTAGGCTTCAAAGTCAAGAAGAATGGAAGCGGAAATACTGAACGTGGACAAGCCCGTTAGTTACGAGGACTCCATTACAAAGACTGAATTCCATGCTTATTCGCCATACCTGCCCGGACCATACCAGCTGTCGTCCGAGGTTCGAATACCAGTGCAAAACCAAGACATTTATACTTTACCATGCAACTCATACTTGAGATTCAGAGGCATTATAGCAAAGGTTGGAAATGCCTTACCTGTAACCACCAAGATAATTAGAAATGGAGTACTTCACATGATTAATAAAATTGCTTATGAACTGA
>PNEQ01072302.1:0-22621 GCA_003012365.1 Medauroidea extradentata
TGCCGCCTGCACTCATAGAGTACACAACACAACTACTTTCCCCAAGGGAAAAGTGCCGCCTGCACTCATAGAGTATACAACACAACTACTTTCCCCAAGGAAAATGCGCCGCCTGCACTCATAGAGTACACAACACAACTACTTTCCCAAGGGAAATGCGCCGCCTGCACTCACAGAGTACACAACACAACTACTTTCCCCAATGGAAATGTGCCGCCTTCACTCATAGAGTTCACAACACAACTACTTTCCCCAAGGGAAATGTGCCGCCTGTACTCATAGAATACACAACACAACTTCTTTTCCCAAGGGAAATGCGCCGCCTGCACTCATAGAGTACACAACACAACTACTTTCCCCAAGGGAAATGCGCCGCCTGCACTCATAGAGTACACAACATAACTACTTTCCCCAAGGGAATTGCGCCGCCTGCTCTCATAGAGTACACAACACAACTACTTTCCCCAAGGGAAATGTGCCGCCTGCACTCATAGAGTACACAACACAACTACAGACAGAGGTTAGAGCTCCGTTTTGCTGTTTTCCTCTGAGGCTGACAACTAGCGGGATTTTGCTCTGGATAACTGAAATGCCGGATTCGTAACATTAAATATTCTATTTTATGGAAAATTGTGTTCCTGGAACTCTCCTTCGAGGATGTCAAACAAAATTTACTGTTTCCTTATTAAAACCATTGGCACGAGAAATGTATATGGCGGATGGTTTCAATAGCGACAACTTAGTTTTGTGACAGGCCATGAAATGATCAAACCAGGCTTGGTCAGCTAACTCCCCAGAAAATGGATGAGGAATGTTATTTCTTTCACATAAATGATAAGCTACACGCCGAATATAATCTCTCGTCAAACCGTGTATTTTGACTACATTATAAGCACAAGATACAAGATCTTGCTCCATTTTGAGTGTCATGATTGTCTTTCGCCCCATTTTTCTACTTACTACTTCTTCAATGGGTAAATCAAGACGAGAGAGTCTTTGCAAAGTTGCACGAAGTACACGAAATGTTATTTAAACTCTTTTAAACTCCATTTTATTGTCTTTCAAAGCCAGTATTGTATTGATCACATCCTGTTTATTCCATAACTTTCGTTTTGTCTTCGCAAGTTCTTTGCGTGGCATCTGAAAGATAACGATGGTATTTATTTTCATATAACATTAAGTCAAACACTAGTTTCTGTAACATGGGCCCCTTTTTACCGGTGCTCATAGTACTATCATCAGGAAGGGTCCGTAGTCATTGAAACCTTAATTACATGGCGTTATAGTAACAATTTGCAATTAAGAATGCGTAAGTGAATTTAAAAATTATGAAATATTTACCTATCAGAGTTTTTTCTATGGAGAAATATGAAAACACTCAACTACACTTTCACCATTATAGTAACTACTTCACCGCGCACTACACACATTTGTGCCAACTACTTCTAGCAGTTCACGCTTCAATCGCTAGAATGTGTGAACTGCATTTCTAAAATCGCCGGGGGCTCATATTACCTACACGGCCCATATTACCACATTTTCCTATAATAGACTATTGACGTTACCTGAAGCTATTGTAGTAGTTCCTGAGGCAGTCGGTGCTAATGTTGTGCTGGTCGATGGGTATCTTATCTGCGATGCTGAACCACGGGTGTCTCAAGGCTTCATGTACGTCTAGTCTGCCCTCTGACTCGTACACCAGCAGCTTGCGAATAAAGTCCCTGGCTTCTGTGGAGACACGAGACCACCTCTCCTCGTCGAACCTCCACGAGCCATCCTTGATACGACTAAGAGTCTCGCGATCATCTGCGCCCTTGAAGGGTGACAGTCCCGACAGCAGAATGTAAGTTATGATCCCTACAGACCACATGTCAGCTGGTGTGCCCACGCCGTCCCCTTTCACCACCTCAGGTGCCACAAACTCCGGCATACCTGTCGAAGACAACCAACGGCAATTTTACACAGTGCACATGAGTACAATAATACTTAATATATAACTTAATTCTACCTTGTGCAAAATTATTATCACTGATTACTTGCTGGTATTGCTACTGACCGAGGACACGTTCAATAAAAGTACAATGTGTCCTTGATAAGGTGTCCTCGATCATGTATTCTTGTTTCGGATCCATTTCATGTTCCATTTCTTACGTTCATAATGAATTCATGTGAATTTCGATTTATGTCTCGAAAAATTCTGTGGGTCGTGTGTTGGATGCAATATTGTAGGGTTCATACGTTCTCTTGCGAAATTTAACACAGGCAAGTGTGACACCACTTCTGTGATGAACTTATTAAGGTGCGAAGACAGGTAAGGTCCCAGCCGTTGATAAATATGTCACAACACGTAATCAACTTGGCGGTCAGTCCAGCTACCTCAATACTTATATTGTATCCCCACTAGTTAGCTAATTAAGTGATTAGGGTCGTATATGACATGCTTACATACTACTGTGCCTGCGTGAACACATGGCATGCCTGATTATTTCGTTAAATATGTTACAACAATGAAGACATAATAATGCTAGGAATATGGTTCATGAAACAATTATTAAATGAGAAAATATATCTTACAGTAAACGAAGCAGCCAGTATTTTCGAAACAATTAGTTGTGAACCAGATCTGCGCACAAGAAAATACCAACACACACATTGAAACACAGTTAACATTATTATTTTTAATGCCACTGTGTATTTGCTCTTCACAGTAGTTAGTGTACAAAATGAATCTTCTTAAGAATTTTGCAAAGACTCATAACGCACATTCCTTCCTGAAATGTGGCGTAAAATGTGCACAAATTTGGTCATAAACGTCTGCAATTGTTTGGAATAGTTTTATTATTGACTTGCGCAGCTGTTGAACTCAGGTGCGATAACTTTTGTTTACTCTAAATAAACATAATTATGTAGTCGTCAAGATGGCCGTCGAACGGTAGATTTTTGTGGGCTACTATGCTATTTTAAATTGAACAAACAGTGGGAACATAACTCAGGTAGTGGTTTGTTTCACGTACAATATACTCCTCCGGAATTTTTGTGCAATATGTACATAACATTTTGGTCTAGTCGTGGTAGGATCGTGCCAACATCAATGTGTCTCCTTTTTGTTCGTCGACTAGCCACGGCCGTTTTGTGGTGGAATGTTTACTTCTAGATGTGTTATGTTTTCAATAATAGTGCTATGTTTCGCATTTCAAAATGTGCATGAACACGGTTGAAGGTAGTAAGTGTTGAGTACTTTTGTGTACAAGATTTATTATTTGCGAACGGTAACCTCAACCTCAAAACCGGACATAATCATGACCAACTCGTTTGCGTTGATATGTAGATTACAATGAGCGGAATACCGCTTGATGTTTGCGGTAGGATTATAGGAAGTGTTAAAATTAGACTCATCCAAGGAAGGATTAAATAAAGCTACTGTACGGGATCTACAACGAGTACATCAAGGGTACGAGGAAGGTCATCTTCCCGTTGATATAGCATTATAGAATGACAAGAAATTTAATGCTGTTGCACATGGAGAACGCCAAGCAAATTTTTATGATCAATATTTAGAGGTTATGGCAGAGTTTGAGTGTTTAACAAGACTACGAGATCTCACAACATATAGTCTTCCTCTAGCGGCATGTAACGTTTATACGAATAAATATTCGTACCTTCAATGTGGAGCTACTTGAAGAATTACACATATTTGAGAACGTCGTTGGCTGAAGTACCACTGTTGTTGATCGAATCACTTTCGCTGACTGAGGAAAATTATGTAGACACATGGGAAATTTCATTCGAAATATGTGAAAATAAGCATCTTATCACATCCTAGCATATTAATGCACTTCTGCAAGTACCTACAGTAACACAATATTCACCAGTAGCATTGAGGCATTTATTGACAACTGTGGTAGAAAATGCTGTAGCATTGCAGATCCACGATGTCGCAGTCAACGTTTGAGATTTAAAGCTCATTCAAAATTTCGAAAATGCTATGGGAATTGACCTTGAATACTGACTCAGTCCCCACTCTGACACAGTTCGCATCTTTCTTAGAAAAGCAATGTCAGTACATGGGGAGAGTTGCCAGTTCCAAAGACAAGATACCTGCATTAAAATTGTCTTTTGTTTCAGCAAATATTTCTAACACATGCAAACGTGAGTTTACTCCAATCCAGAGTTCCAATTCATTTACCAACATGTTCTTAGCAGAGGATAAACATTTGAATTTTGCCACACTGTGCACATGGTGTACAAGTGTCCTGAATTTCTTACAAAATCGTCATGTGAGCATTGAAGTAAATTTGAGTGTCCTTGTATTGCCTATGTAGTTTAAATATCGTTAAGGATTGTTCATCTCTGCCGTATTGTAGAAAGTGTGATGCCAGAAAAAAATCTAATTCCTTATTTTGAAGGCATTCCTAGAAATGATACCGCATGGTGTGATTCTACAGACTCAACTTTAATAACATCCACAGCATTACAGGAAGGAGAGTCCAGATTTTCTCAGCAGTAACCTTGCAAACAATACTGAGAACTACTAAGTGCCATCATCTGTGCTTTCGTCAACTGCAGCGGTTGAAGTCGTGATGTCACAAGCCAGGCAAGTTTTGTTTCTGAAGCCTATGTTCAATGTGTTGGCCTGCATTGCCGACGAACACATTTGTCAGTTCATGGGTTAGCTCAAACCACCCTTCCCACTTATCACACCAAAAATCTTAACAACGTTGGCCATAAGGCCTACTGACCAGGTGTCTCCTCACTATCAGATCAATGCCTTTGCACTTCTAAAGATTTCATCACAGTTGCCTATTTTACAGGCCAATTCTACCTCTTGGACAGATGCGACTAATCTTAATCTGGTATATCCTAACTTTGCCATCCCAAGCCAAGGATATATGTTTGATGGTAGCGGAAATATTAGGCAGTGTGTTTACAGGACACAGGTTGGAAGGAAGTTTAGGCAACAAGTTGCTTTATAGACTGTTTTTGGCTGGGTTATAATGGGTGCCATGAACCCAGATAGAACTGTTGATTCAACCGAAACAAAAACTTTGTTTCTTCTATCCCACAGACACCAGTACTTGAAGATGTGATGAAAAAGTTCTGGGAGTTTGAAGAAGTGCCAAAACAATAACATATTTCTCAAACAGATGCTGCTTGTGAAAAAACCTTTGTGGGTACCCATAAACAAGATCGTACCGGCAGGCATATGGTTACCTTGCCCTCTGTTGATCCCAGCCCTGACCTGCTTGAATTCAGTTAGCATGTCATGCACTGTCTTGAATCCATGGGATGCTACTTGAATAGACGACCAGATTTATGTGATAACTATGTGAACTTTATGCAAGATTACCTGGACAGTGTACATATGGAGCTGGTTGCTCCACCTCACTCACATTGTTCTGATACATGCTATCTTCCACATCATGGTGTCAGCAAACCTGATAGCATGACAAGACTTCGTGTAGTTTCCAATGGATCATAAATGGCAAGGAAAGGCCTTAGTCTCAATGGTTTTTTCTTCGTACCCACAAACTTCAAACATATATATGTGAGCTCCTATACTTTCGTTGTCAAATTATATTATTCACATATGACATTCAGCAAATATATAGACAAATTGCAGTTCATAAGAAACACCAACATTGCCACATATTTTGTGGAGATGATCACCTGAGGATCCTATTGAGGACTACTGCCTAAATATTGTGACATACGGAATATAAGAATTTCCTTAGATAGCAATACGTGTTCTATAACAACTTGTTGAGGGTGAAGAAGCTAGGTTTCCAACTGCAGCTCGTGCATTGAAGAACGATGTGTATGTTGATGATGTTTTCACCAGGGCTAGTACCATTAATGACAATATTACAGCTAGCTTGGTAACATCACAATCAAAGGATGCTCCTATGAAAAAAAATTATCCCTATGTTGGAGCTGTGTGCTGCACTAATTTGGCCAAACTTCTCAGTTCTATCCTTGCAGTTCATCAGAAGCAAATCAGCATCAGTCGAATGTATGCATGGTCAGACTCCATAGTCAATTTACACTGGGTCAATCCATTTCCTCACAAGTGGAACGTCTTTGTAGCAAATCGGATAAGTCAAGTACAAGAGCCCACTGTGGCTGAATGGCGTCCGGCCACTTGGCTCAGTGGTTAGCGCTCCTGGCTACTGAGGCACGGGTCCCGGGTTCCGGGTTCGATTCCCGGCCGGGGAGGTGACATTTAAAACCACCTCCTCGGGTTCAGGACTGGGTGTTTGTGTTCGTCTTGTCTGTGTGCCAGAAGACAACTTACCACTACAACGACAACTACACACTACAAAAGTTACTGGGGAAATTCATTAATTAACTAACTTAAAAGGGGGGGGGGGGAATGTTTGGTGCAGTGGCGAGGCGTTAGCCTTGCCATTGTACCAAACATTTTAATTTAAAAAAAATGGTCAGACCATTCGCCTCCCACAAAGGTGATTCGGGTTCGATTCCTGGCAGGGTCGGTCTCTTTATTTTCACACATGGAAATCGTGCTGGATAATGCCGTTGATCGGAGGTTTTTTTTTCGGGGATCTCATGTTACCCTTGTCCTTCATTCCATTGCTGCTCCATTCTCACCTTATTTCACCTCTCACCAGCACAGAAGACCTCGATGTAAGCACTGACCAAAATCTCTGTCTGAATTGCATGAGTTAGTACCAGTGTGCCCTTTGTTGGCAAATGCTCATTTTTTTTATATTTGTTTTGTCTAGTTCATCTATTCGATGTGGTAACTAGCTGTATACTTTTTTTGGCAAAGTTTCTCCACCCCAGCACTATTTGTTTCTTAAAACTGCTTTGCAATTTTTAAAGCAGAAAACTGTTTATTAATCTATAAAGAAAATTTCAGGCAATTTTATACTTGTAGTTAATGCAGTATTGTATAATTATGGAACAAGTATTGTATACTTCTGACCAACTTTAATCACGATCTGATCATATTTGTCTTCAAATGAATCAAACAAAATTATTTAATAAAATTTAAATTAATACTATTATCCTTTGATTGTTAAAAACACGCGTGTGTTTTAAAATATTATGTTAGGAAGTACTGTTCAATAATGTCTAAATAATTTTTTTAGTACAATACCATTTTGGGAACATCAAGTAGCTACGTCTCTATGCCGGCCTATAACCTCTAGTCATTTCTTTGTCTCGACCTTGTTGTTTCTTACACATCATGGCGTGAACATCAGCTGAACGCCTAGTGCTCTTTATCGTTTTGCAATGTTGTAATCCGACAAGTTTTCCGCCTAGGCGGTCCCCACCACGTGGTTTCAACTCTTTACTATGTAGAAGGAAAGGAAGCATATCCAGTATTTGAGGGATTTGGGTTGTCTAAATCTTCCGATGTAGAAGTAACATTATTTCTACTCGTCCCTTTTGCTGTACCGTCATCGGTAGCCATGGGCGAGGAGATGGAGAAGTAACATCTTTCGGCGGTGGCAAGAGTGTCCTCATGAAGAACGGGCAGGAAAGTCCAGCCTATATATATATTTTTTTCTCCTCTCGTCCTAACAACTTGATGTGCTCACAACATTAGTTATTCAAGTTTGAGACTTTTATTTCTGATTCGATCACAACCTCTGCAAAATTAATTGAACCACGAAAATTGAAATTTTGTTAAAGTGTGAAAAATGAAAATGTATGTTCGTTACTAATTTTGGGAATCCCCTTGTTTAATTATTTTATTATGATATTCTTGAGCCATACGGGCTTTTCTTGATTTGTTAATGTATTGATTACATACATCAAATACTCATTGTGCAAAGATTTTATTATTGTTCTAATCAACTAATCAAGGTATTAAAAAACATTTTTCTGAATTCTTATTACAATTTTATTTACTAGACATAAATTGTTTCATAAAATTTATATTCAAAGGCTCTTATGCGCTTTAATTTTAAATTAATTTTTGTATTGTCTCCTAAATTAATTTTGTAATATGAAGTGCTGTGGAAAGGTTTCAAGGCCCTTTATCTGACCTCTAATAAGGAGCACCAATCAACAACTTGTGTCCACGTTAGTACTGTTTTCCCCTTTCTTTGCTTGGCTGGTCTAGGAGCTGTCTTGTTCGGTTTGCCCTATTGGTTTACCCTTCCTGGACCTTCTAGGTTGGTTGTTAAAGTTTTGGGGAATTCCACCAATCAGTACACCAGCAGCATGGTAATGGCATGTAAGATCAGAAGAGAATTCGGCTGACTGTGTTTCAAGTAGGGAATTTTCAGCTCAACTGATTCATCATCCCTTGTCGCGGTCTGGACCAAATCGGTTGACAAATACCTGCGACCTCAATACCTCATTACCTAAACCTTTAGCTTCTGTCATTGACATGGAACACAGAAGCCATCAGCTTTGTGACAGAGATAGCACCTTAGTTAGTCTCCAATTATTCGCCATTGACAAAAGAACAAAGGGTAAAATGCCTACTGCTAGCGGTTTGCACATAATTGTTGAACAAAGGTAAACCGCAAAACATGTGTCTTGACTTTGTTGGAATAACGATCGTTCTCATCTTCGTGCATCACGATGGTACAACTAATTTTTGCCGAAGACATGTGGTGTCATCAATATCATCATCGGTGCTTCCAAATACTTCACAGGTTAAACCTATTATTTGATCCATTTTGCATAGTCAGTGTGAGCGGCCAGCTAAAAAACTATGAGCAACTTTATCATATACAGCATCTTATTGTGTTGCCAAAGAAACATCCATTCATCAAGTGGGATCATTCAGCATTATCACGTAGTGTACCTACACCCAGGTCCTGAAACTCTGCAAGTTATTTTGTGTCAGAAGTTTTGAATCCTTTCAGCTCGTTCGGTAATATGGCAGATGTTGCACTAGTGTGAGAAATATTTTCGCATCAACCCCACACCCAGTTGCCCAGCCATGGACCTACACCACGTGTCCAGTAAGTGAAGACTTATAACCATAATGGTTAAGAATACGACAGTGTTTTTGGACATACGCCATTTTAGTTGAATGTTGCCGTATTGCAGAAACTCTCCAAATAAAACAAACAAAAAAAGAAAAGTCAGTAAGCTGAAGTCAACAGATGTAAACTAGACAAATAATTCCTGGTATTTAGTCATATCCCAGACGACGACACGAGGGCAAAAAACAGATAAAACAACACATAATTAATTCCTAAGTGGAATATTGTCGACTGGAGAAAGACGGTACGAAAAACAACAAAACCAACGAAAAAATAATAAACACCAAAATGTAGATAATTTGTAGTACAATAATTTGTTGGCTGATGGCTTTACTACTGCTGATGACAAAAGCCGATTCTTTTCTTTTTCTTTTAGTCGGGTTCGCCTCAAGTGAGAAAATTAAAAAATTCTGTTTTTATAATCAGCAACAGAAATTTCATGAGCCAGCAAAGTATTGAACTAAACAGTATCTGGATTTTTTTAATAAAAATAACTTATTTAAATAGAGACAACTAACCATTGTAAATTATATTTTTCCAGACCATTTCTTATTCACGTCTCACTGCATATAAGCTCATTACAAGTTGCGCGACCAATCAAAAGGCAGCTGCACTGTAATTGTCTGATCTACAAGTAGACATTTGTTCTATATAAGACACTTTTTTTTCCAGATGTCACAGTTGACTAGTACCTGTGTACTCGTAGAGCAGCGGCGGTAGCAGGAGGGAACCTCAAGAACCGAAAAGTTGCTGAAGAGGGCTGATGAGGAAGAATCGCCTAAGTGTGCAGAGGAGAAATATTGCACGAGGTGCTGCACAGAAGAGAAGGCAGAACTTTGACCAATGTCTTCGGGGACCTTCGACGTCCGGGCCAGTGGACCTAGCCCGCCCCATGGTAGATCCTGCATGTCTGACCACTTTCAAGACCGACGGATTATTTTGGAGAGGGCGGTGGGGGTGGCTCTCGATGGTGTACTCCCCTTCTCCACCCCAGCAATGAAAGGTTTACTGCTGTCTGCGAGAAGAGCGAAGATGGAGCATGTCTACAGGCTGAGCTGTACAGTTTTCTGCTGCTGTCGCCGAGAAGTAGTCTGGGCATACATGGCTGTTCTGGATATTGTTGTGCCAGGCTTGCTTGACACGGGAATATCCATTATCAGACAAACTGGCTTTGTTCGACTTGTCACCACCAGGGGCGCTCAGGCCCAACTGGTGAATACAGGCCTGCTGAGCCACCATTCTGACTGGCCAGAGCCGCCGGCCAATGCCATCTCACTTCACCAGCCACCTCATACTTCCTAGTGTTCTGGCAACAGAACGTCGAGACATACCTAACTTTATCCCAGCCTATCATATAATTATACGAATATTTTTAACCCTGCCACGACTGTCGCACATCTTTTCCCAGCACCCTACCCTATTTGTGCTGTTTTTACTGTGCCCTTATTCTGACTCGGGGGGAGGTCAGAGCCCCAAATACGGCCGTGGTCTCCATTTACGACCCTTTCTACGTCGCGATGTACGCTATTTTTCCCTAGAGGAAGCGCATCTTTGGTGAACGAGGCTCTGCCTTGACACACTCTCATTCCCCATCCCTTCTAATTCATGTCGGAGTACCCATTAGACTGAGCTGGGGCACACGCCAACGTGGTGGGATATGGGGCCTGTCAGATAAAAAAAATCCTGTGGGTGCAGGGAGTGCCTTCGGGCGTCCGAAGGAAAAGTAGCAACAGCAGCTAAAGAAGCGGTGACACCAGAAGCAATAGCAGTAGAATACAAGAGTTAACCTAAAAGAAAGCAGTTTAACCACACATCCAGTTCGGAAGAAGAAACAGAAGAGGAATATATCAACAAGGAAGCTACGAGGCAATCGACACATAAGGACATACGCAGCAGCCACTGCCAGGAAACAAGGGGGATGCCATCAAAATCAGAGTTGTCAAGGTCAGACCCCCCAAGACATAGCCGCAATGTCAGTGTAATCTATTCTGTTAGTCTTCTTTTCGTGAAGGATAGTTCATAAAATTTTGGTACAGACTACCTTTAAGGGGCTGTTGTAGTATTTCAGGCGCAATTATGCAACCTGCATTAAAGCCCATATAAATCAAGTTTAATATTACCTTCGCTATAGCAGTACAAGTATTACACATATCAACATTAGCTTCACGTTTTATCAAAGACACAGTCGTTCTTATTTTCGTTGTGTTCTTCGGTATCAAGTATAACAAACGGTTACATTATGAACAGGGTACAAAAAAGTTTTGTAAAATGTGTTGTCAACCTTTCTTTACACTTGACTTCGGCGAACGCAGAGAAAATATGAACGACAGTGACTTTGATAAACCTTGAAGCTGAAGTGGATATGTGTAGTACTCTAATTGTTATAGCGATAGTATTATTAGCATTTATTTATTTGGTGTCAATGCGGGTTGCATACACGTGACTAAAACACTGGAATGGCCTCTTAACATGCCTTTGTTTATAAAACGTCAAGACACATCTCGTAGGTTTCCACAGAGTAGCCTGGGGGTGGGGGTGTCGTAGAAGAAACTATTTTTTCCGAATTTCTTACAAGTGTCTGTTTTGGCAAAAATAATTAAAAATCAACAGTTCTTGTATAAAATGAAACAAATATTTTATAAACATTTGGTATTTACAGTTGTGTTAGATTCGTATTTCTGTGCCTATTAACTGCTGGGTAACTTATTTCCTTTTCTGTTCAATTAAGGAAGAAATGTTGCCCTGTGGAGAAGGGAATTTTCTTCTTCGAAATACACTTGAGTGTGGTATTAACTGTTTTTATTAATATTTTGTGTAGCTGTGATCATTAAATACTATATTTATGTTCGTCCACAGGTTTGTTTGAAAACATGGCTGGAACATGACAACATCCAAACGGAAACATAGCTTGGTAGGGGACTTAGTGTCCATACATCCTACTGTTGAATGGGATAGATGCATCACATGTCTAGTGGTCAGTGATCAAAAACTAGTAAATGCATCAGAGAATGGACTATAGTCGTTAGCAAAAGATCTGGAGGGATTCTGGACTCTCGGAGCTCTACCGAAACGGGTTCTTTTCTCCCAAATTGACGAAGGATATGGTATAACAAAAAACATCTAGCTCAGATTAATCAATGCTTAATAAGGATTGTGGAAACAAGTTTGATAAACAAAAGCTTAATCGAGTGAAATGCAAAGAAGAATCCAATGAAGAGTCCAGTGATTCAATTTCCAAACGGGTGAAGAGGTCAGAATCAAACTCGGTGTATATATGCAGCACCTATTTGTTTTGTGATGGCGAAGGAAGTGAGGAAGAAACACTTGTATCAGCACGAACACTGGACATCGGACTAACAGTGAAGTCCTTGGCAATGGAACTTGGAGATGACAAAGTTGTGAAGAAATTTACATCCGCAGACTTTGTTGCCTTAGAGGCAAAATATCATAAAAAATGTTATACAAGCTTTAGAAATCGTGTTCGTGTAAAGGAATACAAAGAAGGAAGAAAGGGCGGGGGAGAGGTAGATGAGTATGGTTCGGTGTATGGTTTTGCCCTAGCACGTATTGTTCAGTACTTTGAAGAATTACAATTAAACAGTAACACATCACTAGCGATAAAGTTGGCAACCATCACAAAATTAATGGAAGAATAGATGGCACAGCTTTAAATAGAAGGCTATCCGACTAGACTGAAAGAAGAGCTAATTTCGTTTGTTCCAGGTATTACAGCATATAAATCAGGAAAATAAATAATTCTGCCCTTTGTGACTTCAGTTGGATATTTTGATCTTGACAGTGCTCCCCTAACACAGTATGAGTGATGTATTTAGCTTGGCACATGCTGCAAACATAATTCGCAAAGATTAACTTAGGGATTTACCAAAGTTTCAAGGAATTTTTTCAGATGAGTTTGTTCCAGAAAAATGTACCAGCATATCTTTGGTTTTACTTTGGAAAATGATAATTGAAGGCAAAGGAGTATGTAGGCACTTAACTATAGCAGAGAATAAACCCCTCTTGTCTCTAGCTCAACTCATTAGCTTCAATTCGGTGAAATACAAGAGGCTAATATAAAAACACAGGCATAAAGCATGTAGTTGGAAGTGAAATTCCTTTACCTCTATACATTGAACTGACGATTACATCAGAAACATCAAATAAGAGAATTGTTGACTAGTTGAGCTCTATTGTATTGAGTGTATCGTACAACCGATTGCAGAAAGGGTTGTCCACTATGACGAATGTTGTTTGTGAGTTATATTCTTCCATGTAATTTCAGCATCATTGCATCCAAATATCTCCACGACAGCTATGATAGATAATGTGGAACATAATCCATCATCAAGTATATCAGATTCGTCGTTTCATGGCACGAGCATTGCCATAAAACAATCCTGATGATGTGCTACAACAGAAAAGAACAATGCATATCAAAGATTCGCAATGGAAAGATAAAGTTGAAAATCACATACCTTCTTAGAATACTACTTTTAATCCTCTGGCAGTTAGCACAAAGTACTGTGATGTACCTACAAGTACTTCAGCATGTTCAAATGAGAAATGTGAAGGATGATATTCCAGAATTGTAAACCTGTGGCTCAAAATTTGAAGGTATCACTGATCAAGAAGAACCTGCCCCTGAAAATAATTTAGTGCTGTGGGTATCATTAATATCATAAATGTTAGATAATCCATTACAGCCAAAATTCAATCAAGTTCAGCTCTTTTTGTAGAGAATATACAGTGTCCACCAGTTGTAGCACACTGCATGTGTCTGATATTTTCCATATTTGAATACTTAAATCTTAATGACAAAGTCCCCGTACTTACAAGCGATCAGTCAATATATTCCATTGCTAAATTGTTGCTGTAGAAAGTCTCACGGTTGTTTGGAGAAGATAAAGTGTAGAGGTGATAGGGGACTACACATATAAATTACAATATAGAGAATTATTGGGTATTGGCTACTAAGATCAGGATGGACTGACATCTTAGTTTATTCAGGTGTAGCAACTGCAGGTAGAGCCGAATCATTACTAACATGAGGCAGACTCGAGGGTGGGAACACAGGCCACATGGCCTGTGGAAAACACTTAACAGCTGCCCGAGTAAAACCTTTCCCATTCCCCGTATTAAATTACGTAAAATATAATAAAAACAAACTTCTTTAGATTAAAGTTTGTAAATCCCTTTAGGTATGGAGTAATGGCCCTTTGGGTCAGGTACTTCAAAACAACTTGCAGAGGAATCCTGGAGGCAGTCATATAACTGGCTGTACTCAGGGTTTAAGGCAAAAAAAAAAAAAGATGTCACAGTCAGCCTGCTGGAGTGAGTGAGTGATTTTGGTCAGCGCTTAACATCGAGGTCTTTAGCGCTGGTGAGAGATGACATGAGGCGAGTATGGAGCGGCGCCAGAATGAAAGGACGGGAGAAACGGGGAGATCCCCGAGAAAACCCGCCGACCAACAGCATGGTCCGGCAAGATTCCCGCTTGCGAAAATGGCCGCCGGGAATCGCGCCCAGATATCCTTGGTGGAAGGTGAGAGGTCCTACCCCTTCGACAACTGCGGCCTTCCAGCCTGCTGGAGATCCTCAGTCTGTACATGTGCCTGGAGACGTGAAAAGAAACCAGTTCCCGAAACTTCGCATCCATTGTCTTCAGATGCCTCCTATTTTTCGTCTGTTTTTGTCTGGGTTGCGTCTTGTCTGTGTTCACACCTATTCGTGTCTTTCGGTATTTGTGTTGGTCAATTTTCTCATACCCGATTTTGCTTGTTTTATAATTTTTCGTCGGTTTTTTTATTTTGTGTCGTCTTTCTCCACTCGACAATATTCCACTTAGAAATTAATTTTGTGTTGTTTTTAACTTTTTTTGTCATTGTGTAATCGTCTGGGATATGAGTAAATTATTTTTCAGGAATTGCCTATATATTTTATGCCTGTTGACTACAGTTTACTGGATTTTCTTCCTTTGTTTATTGTTGGGTTTTCTGCAATATGACAACATTCGTCCACAATGGCGTATGTCCAATGAAACTGTTTTGTTCATATTCGAACCATCGCAAGGGTCGTTGAAATATTACATTCTGGTAAATATTGGGGTGGTAATTTCCTAGATACTGTGCACCAAACCTGAGGATGCAAAACAAATATGTGTGTATGTTTGTTTGCATGGCATCTAAGGCTCTGCATCACAAACTGGTTTATTCTTTGTCGGCAGAAGCCTCCCTGGCTGCCCTTTATCGGTTCATCTCCAGACATGGTCGTCCATCTCATCTGTACTGTGACTGTAGCAGTAGCTTCATTAGGCCTCATAGACAACTGGCGGAATTATATCGTCTCATCAAGTCTTCCGAGTTTGCTGATGGTGCAACTGATATTCTGACCCACGAATACATTTCTTGGCACTTCAACCCTCCTGTAGCTCCTTATTTTGGTGGTTTGTGGAGGCAGGCATAAAATCTGTCAAGAGACACCTGTAATGCACAGTAGGCCAACAAATACTATCACACGAAAAGCTCTCTGCTGTTCTTGCTCGAATAGACGCCTTGTTAAACTCGCGTCCATTGAGCGAGATTAGCCCAGATGCATCAGTAATTGAAGTACTCACGCCTGCTAATTTTTTGGTACACCAGCCCTTCACTATACGCCCAGAGTCTGATTTGACTCCCCTGCACATTAGCCGAATAAGCATTTGGCAACTTATGCAACACATTTCTCAAGTTTCTGGAGATGTTGGTAAATGGAATACTTGCATACCTTGCAATCAAGAAGCAAATAGACCAAGCCAAGTTTTGCACCAAAGTTAGGAGCAGTGGTTGTCATCACCTCTTGTGTGGTGCTTGGCTTGTATCATCAGTCTTCACACAGAAGCTGACTGCATTCCACAAGTAGCAATAGAGAGAATTATTACCATTCTATATCTGTTATTTCTCCGATTTTATTGAGATATTTAGGTGGCTTTTAATATGTAAGGTATTAAGAGTTATTTCCTCTTGTTTATTTATATTTTAATTGTGTATAAATACCTTTCCTCGTATTTATAAAAGTCGTTTGAAGTCTCTAACCTCCCTCCTTGCGTATGGCCCTTACCCTATATACACCGTTCACGATAAAGTGATCACTGTATAACAAGTTATTGCGAAATTTGTTCTAAGAAAAGAATGACGAATGAACTTCACATACAAGTAACGGGTATCCACACGTTAATTAAGTGACAATTTATTTAAAACATGTTTTTACTTAATATTTTCATTTTCAAATACAGTTAGATGTAGTAAAGTAAAAAGTGTAAAAAAAAAACACGAACTATAGTGCATTAAACTAACGGTGCAGTTTTGTTAAATTTGAAGCATTGTGATTTGTGAACCTTAAAACAACTGGGCTATGATGTCAATCCGTTGTCTGGACAGCACTCTCTGATGTGATCTAGACTTGGCGTAACTTTCCGCGCAGCTACCATTGTTTTTGTCCATCTACTTGCTACTTCAAGTGCTCAACACAGTAATCCAAAGGTACGATACATTTGTTAAAATTTTGTTTGTGCATTTTATGAATTTTGTTCTAAAAAATTACAGTAATTCAAAGGCATGTTAAATTTGTTAAAATTATTATTGTGTATTTTGTGAAATTTGGTCAAAAAATGTATACCTTTAAAGTTTTAAACTGTTTTAGAAAATGGATAGCGGTAACTGCTTGAAACATTGCTTTATTTCCTCTGCTAGGTACTAGGGAGGCCTCTTAACTGAATATTTCTTTTAAAAAATATTATTAAATCAACCAAAAGTATATTCAATGTTTACAATGCTAAAATAGCCCAATTTTCCTCCTTGAAATCCAAAATTTTCCCGGGGGACCCCCGTACCCCTCTCCCTTTATTGGGTGATAAGTGCTCCTCCTCGTACGCAGATCTATCAATGTCGAAATCCACGAGCCGCGCCTGCATAAAGTATTTAATAAACTGTGGCTTAGTTTATTGCGGAACTGAAGGATATTATCGTCAAGGACATTCAGAGTCGATGAAGGGTGTGAGATGAGTATTGAGAAGTGCCGGAATGCAAGGGTGGGGAAAATGGCAGATCCCCAGGAGGGAACCGCCGAACTACGACATCGTCCGACACGATCCTATATGTGTAAAACAGGAAGTCAAACACAAGGGGCAGAACTCTGGATCGCCTAGGTGTAAGGCAAGCGCTCGACCGCCGCAGCTTCTTATGTATTTCGGTGTTCTGATTTTACGGATGGGTTTATAATTTATTGTTTGAATAACGTTATTGATTTTCGCACTAGTACTGAATAAAAAAAGCCTAACGATAAATTTACCTACATTCAGATTGAGATTAAGAAAATCATTTGTTAGTAGCTGACATTACCCGGTTGGCAAGAACATATTTTGTATTTATTTATTTATGCATGCTACCAAATTCAACGCTAAGCAAAAACCTTTCAGTGAGATAACACATCCTTTTTTTTTAAATATGTGCAGTGACTTTCATAAAGGTTGTAATAACTTCAAGTAAAATTATGATAGCGTTGATGATTTTAAATTCTTGTTTTGCATTCAGAGAATATATTCTTGGCCTTCTTACTGCTTCCCAGAGCAGATTCATTAAAAATCCATCACATACCTTTTATTAGCTCTTTTTTTCGCAGTATTGTGTGTAATTAAAAACCCGTGTTTAAAAACGGTTCCAAGGGTACAATAAGTTTGCAAGCATTAAGTATTTTTTTATTTGGCGAAAAGATGCATTGAGAAAAACGCTAAACTTTCAATTCTAAACGGATTTTGATTTTATAATTTCATTTTACAATTATATACTATAAATACATTCCATTCAACGTGAAATAAATATATGAATAGTTCTTACAGAGTTTGAAATAACAATTTGCTACTGCTAAAATTTAGTTTTCTTTAATATATATGGTGAGTCGGGAGGAAAGGTACATGCTTTGAAGGGTGATAGTACTGGTGATTCTGAACAAAATGTTTCTAACAAACATATGCCCATTTCTTAACCGTTTCAGAGAAACCGAATGAAAGCAACAAAGAACGGGAAATGTGCAGGTGACGGTAAATCACGATAGGTACTGTTATCGTATGTTTGTTAAATTGTGTTCATTTCCTCACGAAACATGTTCAAACACTCCACCACCAACTTCAATGCATTTTCCTGCTCTGATAGACAGCTGCTGTGTTGCTGATCTGAGCTGAAGTTGAGCAGCAATTCGTCTCTAGCTAGTTGATGGGCTGCGTTCTAGTATCTGAAGAATGTTCTAAACTTCATTAAGAGTTTGTTGTACGGGACGTTCAGATACAACATTTACGCTGGGAAGCGTACCACAGTAACGCAATCCTGCAAACACCCTGCTATCTGGAACTCTGTGATTAGGAAATCGTCGTTCGTACTCACGAACAGCGGCTCTGGAATTCCCATAGGAGAAACCGTAGACAAACATCATGTCAGCATACTCTGCATATGTGAAGACCTGTGGCATTTTTGACTCCAGTGAACAGTATTCACTGTACACGTAACAACACTGTAGTTCCCAATACTAGGGCAAGCACTGTAGGACTGAGACTGAGGTAAACAACTGCACCATGCTTAGAGCGCCACCGAGTGGAAATGTACAACATTACACACAACATAAGATAACAGTAGCGTGATTTACCGTCACCTGCAATTATCCCGTTCCTTGTTGTTTTCACTATGTTTTTATTTAACTTGCAACGTTCGGATTTAAGTGGGCTGTTTCAAAATTTTCAAATAATTTTTTTACCTCTTGCTTGTATCTGATAGAGCTTTAATTTGGCATACTTATGTAAGTTCGGTGACAATGCAATATTATGTGTTACATTACATGAATATCGTTATATTATTAAAATTACGGGAGTTAAAACGAAAATTAAAGGATTTTATTAAGTTTGCAATTACTTGTATAAAGTTCCATTCGACTAATTACCAAAAGAGGGGTTATTCTGAACCTAGAATGTACCTGTACCTTATATCTTTTTACTTTACAGTTTTAATTTTTTTTTAAAAAAAAGCTTGTTATTAATTTTTTGACTTGTAATTTTATGTGTGATATTGCGTGATGGGGGCCCTTTCCGTAGCCAAGTATTATTACGAACGCACACATTGTACATATTTGTACATGGCCATTTGATGTAGAGTAGGGAAAATTCCTAGGAAATATTTTTAATATTTACTTCATTCTTCTGAGTTATTTCGGCACTAAATGCAGCCAGACAAAGCACTAGCTGCGCGGACATTGTAGTTTTCGAATTATTCAGCTTTAAAATGCCATATTTCCAAACGCCGCGCCGCCACAAACATTGTAAACGCGTTCTTATTGGCTAACACATTTATGACGTAGTATTACTTGTTTTGGTTAGCCACTGTACGTCAGACACTATTGTAGGTATTGGAATTTTTCAACAACTTAAAAAACAAACCCAATTTAGCGAAACCGGTTACATAAAAGTTAATTTGGGGAATTCATCCGTTGTTTGGGCATACGTGGTTGTATATTTGGTAACCAACAACGAAGATTTATTTCACTTAAATTAACTTTAAAGGAGTGAAGACAGAAATGTATTAGTAGGCCTAGCTCTCACACATTGCGACGTTTTAGTTATAGTTTTCAGTTTATGTAAATTTAATTTAAACTTTAGAGAAATAATAACTTACTACGTATTCAGTTTAATGTTTCAGATCTGATGTATATTCACAAGTTTAGGTTTGAAAGGTCAGACGAAGGAAGTCCACATGCGCACAAAAAGTGAACCTATCGAGCTAATATTTGGAATGCATTTAACCAAACCTGGCACTGAATATGATAGAACATTCTGATTGCACGAGTCGATAAAATAATATCGCATATCAATTATTATATTACAAGTACACTTTTTCTCTCAGTAATTTTTATGTTTCTCGTGAACGACAATGAGACAGCTGTGCTGCCATCTCGGGGCAAGTTTCGCAAGAGCCCGCCCACCCTTCGAATTATCGGCCAATCACGGGTGTTTAAACTCGCCCATTGGCTAATGAAGTTGCCGCAGCCAGTAGAACAGCCAAAACACTACAGCTGCAGAGTTTTCGTCGCAAACTGAACGCTATTGACTGCAATTTTTAATTTAAGAGCACTTATTTATTTTATGCTAACCTTGTCAATTTGTACAAAATACATCATTACCTACCCATACTGTATATTTGTCGTTAATAGCAGACTATTAGGTCTCTTCTTGAAACTTCAACTACGCAGTATGCCTTGATTTATCAGACGGCGCTAAAGTTAAGATTTTATTCCGAGTAAATTGCATTTATTGTTGCTCAAACAAAATACTATCCACATGTATACTCTTTGTAAATCAAGGCATACTTGATTTTACCGTATAAACTACTTTATTAAACACATATTCACGGCTTGAACGTATGTTGCAGTCGTTTGTGCGTTACGTACATTTAAATGTACAGTATCGTGACGTCGCAGGAACATCAACATGGATATTTACGTTTTTGCCGCGCAAAATAGACTGCTCATTTTATTTAAGTTTTTTCGAGTTACACAGACGTAATGAAAGAAAGTATGGTGCCATTGTTAATTAAATTAAACGCAGTTTTAAATAAAAATATAATTAAATAAATAGGAATTTCCCCTATTAAAAATTGCTCGATAATGTATGTCGAAGCATATACAGTAGGCGTAGTGATCTTGTCCATTTGTCTGACTTATAATCTCTGACTATTATTCTGTAATAGGTTAAATATATTTTAATTTCAGATTTTCCTAAATGCAACAGCATTTCCATTAATTCTGGTTGACTGAATAGTTTTTTTTTTCGCAACCTTGAGTAAATAAAGGGCGGACGTAAGACGTAACAGCTTATAATAATTTTCGCGTATCCTGAAAGATATATACGTATTCCCGAGCACAACTGCTTCAACTAACAAATATGTTACACTCGTATAGTGTGTGATGGAACGTACCGAATGTTTTCCACCCTGCTATTATCAACCTGGCTGGTCGCCTGGACAGTAGGATATCAGTTTCTCTTCGTCCTCCCGTCCTGATAACAGCACTAGGGAGCTCAGAGGCCAACTTGACTGCCTACTATGGCATGTGCTGTAAACTGTTTTCTCAGTTAGTCCATGCTAACAAGGTGAGCGGAATGTTTTGTACAGTTTTATTATTGACTGCCTTCACTGTTCAACTTAGGTACAGTTACTTTCGTTTACACTATAAGAAGGGTTATGTAGTCCTCAAGATGGCCACCAAACGATAAATTCTTGTGTGCGACTACAGTCGTTTAAAATTGATCGAACTAGTGGGAACTGGATTCATGTAACTGTTCGTTTCTTGTACAATACGGTCCTCCGGAATTTTTGTGCAATGTGTGTGTAACAGAAATCAACTCACAAAATAATGTTGACGACAGTACACGGCTAATGAGGCCAGTCAATATTGACTATACTAGATATTTAGACTCTGAGTCACTACTTCCTCCATTTCATATCCAAGCCAGGGATTTCGACAGGTTATTTATTGTGTTTAAATTCTGCCATCACCCCTTCTAAAACATCACGAAAATAAATACTTCTAAGGCCATATAATATCAAAAATCATTCTATTATGAATATATAACTGTCGACAAAACTTAACTGGCTTTAAACGAAATTCGTACCCACAGAAATATATTTGCTCATTAGTGTAATACCTACATAATAAATTTATAGTTTAACGTGTATCAAAACATAAATTCTATTACTCAATAATGTGATTCGTACCATAGTCGAGAGATGCCAGTTTACCATAAGCCAATCTTCTGCTGAGTCCAAAATCACAAATCTTCAAATCATCACCGCCCGAGTGCGAGATGAGCAAATCACCAATCTGCGAAGAAGAAATTAAACTATCATTAAAAAA
This sequence comes from Medauroidea extradentata, assembly GCA_003012365.1. Taxonomy (NCBI): domain Eukaryota; kingdom Metazoa; phylum Arthropoda; class Insecta; order Phasmatodea; family Phasmatidae; genus Medauroidea; species Medauroidea extradentata. The sequence continues at coordinate 21,894 of PNEQ01072302.1, forward strand.
GAAACATTATATTGTTAGAAACTGTAATGATACGGTAACAGGATACAAACATACACCCACATATACACCGATTGTTTCAGAAATAAATTTACAAATTTTAAGGGTGGGTTCCTAACATCAAAACAAGAAAAATGTCCACATAAACATAGGTCTGAAAATACTTAGTTTTTTGTTACTAATTAAAATGTAATTAATTAATTTTGCAAGTCCTAACTAGTAGTAAAGAAATATGTTTGTTCAGATAACGGAATGGTTATATATATACATAACGATATGCACACACATATATATAGGTTGTCGAGAAAGAACAGCTTAATAAGATAACAGCGCGAATCCTGGCCTAACTTGGAGACAAAAATGTTAGTAGCAACATGTTGTACGACATTTTACGTACACGATGTGGCACTGCTGCACGAAGAAAGTCCCCACTTGCACTTCATGTCCAGGAACTTTATGTATCTTACACCATGTGGCACTTGTAAGCTCACATAGTGAGTACTGGTATTGTAGGTAGTACTAATACTAAGGTACCTGACAGCTAATATTCGTGGCACATGTAAGCTCACCTAGTGAGTACTGGTATTGTAGGTAGTACTAATACTAAGGAACCTGACAGCTAATATTCGTGGCACATGTAAGCTCACCTAGTGAGTACTGGTATTGTAGGTAGTACTAATACTAAGGTACCTGATAGCTAATATTCGTGGCACATGTAAGCTCACCTAGTG
>PNEQ01072303.1:6106-22673 GCA_003012365.1 Medauroidea extradentata
GTCGAGAGGGTTTTTACGGTACTATGCCGGTTTTTCCCTCTCTCTTCTTAGATTATGGCTTAGCTATAGGTACACTTAGGGAGGTAGACATGGCCCCAATTGCGGCCATGTCTGCCCAATCCCTCTCTGCCGCGATGCATGCCTCCTCTGCATGAGACTTCCCCCTTGTAGGCGTATGGGGCTCAGCCCTGAGACGCACGTAGTCCCGCTCCTTCCCCGGGCCTCACACATAACACAGTACATTAGGGTAGGTTAAGGTGCGCATATTCAGTCTGCAGGTGCTCCTCGGACTGTACCTATATGTGTCTGAAGACGAAAACAGATTGCAGTCTACGAAACGTCACATATTGTTTTGTTGCAAGGAGACAGTTGTGTTCGTCTGTTTTTTCACGGTCTTACTGTCCACAGTTACTAAATTATTTGTTTTCGTTCGCTTTCTCAAAGTATCGGAGTTTATGCCGTGTCGTCTACATCCAGTTTTTGTCGTTTTTTATCTGTCTGTTGATATTATTTTTTGTCTGTTTCGTACTTACTGTCGGAATTTCTTTTGTGGAATAATCTGATACATTTTAATTTTCCTTGGTTTGTTTTTTTGGGTTTGGGTGCTCATTTGTGTTATTTTCCTGTAAATCACTGACTGAATTACTTGTGGATTTGTTTGCCAGTTGCAAACAGTTATTTTGTTTGGTTGCTTGTCTGTTAGCTTGTGTGTATTCTCTGGTTTTCTGTGACACCATTTGCTACAATGGCGTACGTCACAAATATTTCTTTAATTTGTAACTTGCCCCCATTCCAAGAATCGTTGAATAATTACATCAGTGACCATTAATATTTCACTTTAATCGTTAAATTAAGCTTGATTTAATATAGTAGCCGTAGTGGAGGTTAAAGTACAACTATGAGGTTGAGACCTCCTCTCCTCACCACCCACAGATAAGAATAACATATAACATTGTGTTAAATAAATATACATGTCCCGTTCACAATTACTCTACATATTTAAAATATGCTTAAGGACAGTGGTAAACTTCTCCATTGAACTGTACTGTGTAGTGTATGGGACGTTGTTATACTGGGTAAGGGATGAGTTAGTGTGTGGGGAAACACTGCATGACCCTGCCTTACCAAACTCCAAGATACTCGCAGTTTCAGTGCTTAGGCTGTCATCTAGCAAACATCTTACCAACTACACACCATCCTGAAAACCATTATTAACTCTACACCACCGGACATGCAAATTGGCCTAAAATTAATTTTTTAAAGCAGAAAAAACCCATTAAATTCTTAAAATAGGGGTGTTTAACTGGCATTATTTTTTACACTGGGTCTGAAACACCAAATCACATAAAAGACAATTGTGAATATTTAAATCGTGCAGATATATTTTCATTAAATCACGAATAATTGCCAGTGATTATCCTTAAAAAAATTTACACAACCAACTACAGCCAGCCTTTCTTTAGTGTGTTTTAACAAACTGACATTTATATGAGTGTTTCTAGGTAGATTAATGTTCCGATAATTCCGTCTCCCACAAACATGATATTGAGCTATTCTCACAAATTTCACTGAAAACATATGTGTAGTTAGCATTGGAAAACTAGCCCATTATATGTGAAAATTGTAAAATTTGAGGTGATTTAATGTTACTACTACAGCCATTATAAAACCTTACATTTGAAACGCCCGCGTAACAGTTCCTCACAACATGGCTGCAGCTGTGACGTCCTCAGCCAGTAGACCAGCCGGCACTTGGCGGGCCTGAAGCAATATTTCTGGTTGGACATACGGCCTATTTATTTAAACGGTGTTTCGGGTCAACATGCATGACATTTGTATTTCTTCTACTCGCAAACCAGGAAAGCATTCTGATATCTTGTAAAAAACTATCAAAGTAATTGTTTAGATTAGTACACCGAGTCAGTGATATTTTTGAGACCTATAAATAGTTGCCGCAAAATCACTTTTAAATAACCAATAATTAAATGATTATATTATTAAATATCGTCTTCTGTATCCATTTACGGTATATGCTTTGTATATAATATCATAGTACATTACATACTTAATTAATCTGGCGAAAGTTGCTTTGAAAGCACTGAACTGTAGCGTCCGAAGAACATTTAAATTGTTATACAGAAGTTGGAACATATATAAAAAAAGAAATATATAAGTTAAAAAAAAGCAGCAGTTGTATTTATCCTATGATCATAGCTAATTTTTCTCACAACTTAGTAATTTTTTAATACTAATATTAAGAAAGTAGTAATAAACATTGTCCGAATTGAAGACATATTAAACACAGTGAAGGTTATTCACGGAATTTTGTCACTTAAAAATTAATAAAGAGGTTATTTTGCGACCGCAAGCCGTAAAAATATCCGAGGAGCAAGTCATAAACTGTTACCTATAGGGAACATTTACTCTTCTGCCTTGTACTTGTGTTGACCTTTATGGTAGTCTAACCTGCTTTCATATATTCACTAGCGGCACGCGGTCACACATGCAAGTGCTAACCATGCTCGAAGCTACTTTACCTCAGTGATCACATGAACACTTGTACAGGCTGATGACGTAGAACTTGTCTTCAATCAGCTCCGCGGCGGTAGCTGTTTTCATATATATGTTATATGTGTCGTGTAACTAAAGATCGCGTTGAATGATGGGCCTCAGGCACACCCAGGACGATGTCGTGCAGCTTTGTGTCTGCTTCCCTAACAACTAACGTGTCTGTGTCTATAATGTTCTTGCACTCTCAGGAAAACACACTCACGGGCGTCTAACTAATAAAATAATCAGGTGTCGCTGATGCCGAGTCCAGGTCCTCTTCAGACTCTTGCTTACAGTTCGCGTCTTCGTCTTAAGGGGCCTCCCTAGATAGGCTGTGTTTGTGTGTGTGAGACAGGAGTGGTAAGGCTGCCGTTGACCGACATATGTAGTATATTATTGCCTCTCCACGCAAGACACTCAGCTGGCGTGCAGTGATTTACTATTTTACATTTTACTACTGGACTTTAAGTGGTGTCCGCATTGTCATATTTGAGAGCAACACAGTTCAACGTCAAACACTTGTTATTATAGTAGAATTTTTAGAATTCGGTTATTTTTCCGCATCCGGCAGTCTGGAAAAGCCATTTTTGGCCATTTTGAGGGCCCGAATTAGATGTTTCTATCAAATGTGCCGGATTTTTAAAACTATTACTATACACTTTGAAGTGTGCGTTCTTAAGGCTTGGTTTCAGTCGCCATATTGAATTTTATTATTATTAGTTTTGTTTTAATTCTAAGAAGAAAACTAATAAAACTGTCAGTATACCACAAACTCTATTTACTTTGTGCTACAGTATAAACATGACAATTGAGCTGGTAATGTATAGTTAGGTCGCAGTTTGTCGGGCAAATTATGAAAATAAAAATATTTGGCCCACACATTGCGGTGTACATGTAAGTTAACAGCTAAATAGCAAGGTCTGTACTGTAACGAAATGTTAATATAATTTTATGTGTAATCGTATATTTTACATTTTTCTTCTTATAAGTCCAAAAATGTGAAGAGTAATAAAATTTAATGAGGCGACTAAAACAGAGCCTTAACGTAGATAAACAAATGTAGTGCGATTTTAATATTTTCGTAAAAAAAAACACATTCGTAACTCGCTGCAATGCATTTGAGGCGCAGGTATGCAGACCCCTTAAGGGCGACCAGTACTAAATCACGGGACTCATTAAACACCCAAATAAATCCCTACGGAAGAACGCCCAAATAAGCAACGTTATCTCGTAGCCTCCAGCCCAAACCACCAGAAATTCATTGTTATTTAAAAATCGTACATTCACATCAACGAATCAGTAATAAGGTTGTAGTTAAAACCGCACATGAGGCTTGTTGCTAATGAATAATAAACATACGGCCATGTACGCTAGGTCTGACTAGGAACAAGTAACATTTAAAATTGCGGAAATATTCACTTACACGAAAATAAATACCTCCGCTGGTAAAACTGACATTCCCTGACTGGTAATTTAATGTGTTAACGATATAATACACATTAAGTGGCACTTAAACATATGAATACCTTTAAATCAATACTAGCAGATGTTAATAAAGTATTATGAACAGAAAATCAAGCAGCGCACGACACACCATTTCTGAAGTACTATAATTGTGCGATGTAATTTTTTTTAACATGGAAATTTCTTCATGTAAAAATAATGACAGGAAACAGTACATATAATGGGATTAAAACCTCAACAATGACAGCCTCAAGTGAGAATATAAATGCAACAATTAGTTATAGTCATTTTCGTTTCTAAGGATATTGTTTTAAGAATTCCGAAGCTCTAGAAGGTGATAACTGCTATTTACTGAAGATATAGTTGGTGGATTTGAGAAGTGTTCAGAGATATTAGCATCAATTTGTTGAAGAGATTGTCTGAATACTTGATAAGTGTTCCAAGATAATAACTGAGACATATTTGATCATGAACATCTGGGAGGAGATGTTGGTGCTGCTGGTCGTCCTGGGACTCAGCTATGGCTACCCACTGACAAGGTAAGAGGCCTTACTGTGATTATTAGCTGCTAGGTTTTATGATCAGGGTTCGCTCTTGCTTGCTGAAGTTTAAATAAAGCTGTTGACTTCTGGTGTTCCAGAAATTCCTTGATGACATTTTTCAAAGCTTATTGTATGAAGTGTGGTCTTGATGCAAATTAAGTCGTTCATATTATACGTCAGACTACATTTAACGCCACTTTCATCCATATACACGCTTATCAATGCGCCAGGAAGTCTTCCTATCTGGCATACTACAACTCGCTCTATTAGAGTTCACTTGTTTTTAAGTCATTAGCTGCAGCTGTGTATTATATTTCTATGCTCCTCAATAATTAGTGTTAGTGAATTTTAGATCAAATTCATTGCCTGAACTGGTTTGATTTTAAATTGAAATAAATTCAGTGGCTTGCATTGTCTGTATGCTAGTATTACTCAGTAGGTCTGGACTAAGAGCATTTTAAGTTTGACGGTTATATACTAAGGTTCTTGAAATTAATTAGTTTAATATAGTATCAATATGAAGCGTAATATATACTTTATTGCAAAACAATTTTTAAAAAATTCAAGTCAAGTTGTTAAGATTGGGGAGAATTAATTCATTCTAAAAGCTATTTTCTGTTTGAATTTGTCAACATTGGAAAAAGTAATTATTCGATTTTTTTTTTCCTTTACGCGTTTGCGTCCATTGTGTTAAAAGTTTCATGCTTTCACTCAAAACCTGTACGGCTTCTGCTCGCCGATAACTAACTGAAAGTATTGTTGCATGATTTAGAAACAGACTAATTCATGTTGGGTCGTAGTACTTTCGTACTTGTAATACTAGGCTATTATGATTTTATAAGTAAATTAGTTAACATGATGACAGGCCAATTACACAAGTGCTGGAGCTTACATTCTCGTGGAACTAAAGGCTCAGGGATACGAAATACCGCGCAGTTTAGTAGAAGGAACATGTAACAGTACAATATCACCGGCCGAAGATAGCTGTTGACGAATAGCTAGAGTTATTGCCTCCAGTCACTTTGATACAAGCTCGATTCCCAGCGCAGTCGACATAGAATATTCGCATTTATAAGACACGTGGTGGACATTGCCGGTGCCCAGTGGGTTTTCATGGGGTCGTCCTATTTGTTCTATCATTAATATACTGTCGCATCTTCATCGTAGGACCTCCTTTATTGTTGTATTTCAGGGCTCAGCAGAAGCTTTTAAGCGCCCTGGCGTAATTCATCTCTCTCTGTGAGGTACCCTGTCTTCGGTTACCACCCCTAACATATTATATTTTTCACTGCCGGTCACTACACCTTATTCTCACGAATAATTCTGTCCTGCACGCCTCGTAGATATGAAAAACGTCGATTATGTAACGTAGAATCCATTTTTATCTATAAGGCTTGCTCTGGTAACAGTTGTCCTCAAGATGCATCTAGTTTCTACATTGTGTGAAGTGTGTAAAGCCTATATTTGGTCAATGTTTCAAAGCAACTAACGAAGAAGATAATGTTTCAGGACGAGTCCAGCAGTACATGGGAAAACCGAGGCTACTACAACTGGCGACTTCTGGTCAAGGGTGAGTCATCACATATACTTTAGTAACTTCAAACTCATGGCTAATAAATGTAAATTTGCTTGCAAATTACCTGCAAAAATCTCAGCCCAGAAAGAATTACAAAATAATTTACTGCAGGAGTACACCGATGTCGTATTCTGTATGCTATATTTATGCAAAATTATTGTAGCGAAGTTGAATCATCATGCTTAACCACTGGCTATATAAACGTGACTTTTCATTAAAGACTTGCAACAATATGAGGAAAAACCATAACATGATGTTTTGAGTTCAATTATAGTAGGAATTACTATTGATTTTTGTAAGTAGATAATGTTGCGTATGCTGCCATTTGCTGGTAGGTTTTCATCGTTGCAATTCAGTTTCCTTCTAATTGTAGTCACCTCTCATAGTATAATCTAGTACCTTGATGCTGAGTTCTGCAAGTGTCTTCACTGCACTTGGACATCTTGTTGCAGTGTGTGAGGAAGGAGGATGTGGTGATGTTTGTCCTGGGTGTTGTGACTGGTGTTGTATTGACATGCGGTGTCTTCCTCCTGGTGTCTGTACTTATATACAAGCGGCGCTCCAATCAGACACAGCATACAGTCACACTGCCGCCACCACCAACCAAGTCCTGCCTAAAATATTCCCTCACTACACCAGAGACACACGGACTGCCGGCTGTCCACAAGCCAAAGAAGACAGTCCGCTTCTCCGGCGTCTAACTGCCGCGATATGCTGATCTCCGCCGTGAGTACTTCCACTTGAATAATTGCTCTTATTAAAATAGTTGCTGGATGTATAATTCCAATCCAACCCATTACGCAGTTTTGTTGTAATAATCACCGAAAACATAATTAAAACTGCTACATATGAGTACTCTACACATTCTACTTAACATATTAATACTCAGGGAACAAACGTACCTTCAGGAAAAATAATACTGACAAACATTCCACATGCGACACACGTGATGAAATACTATTTCTACTGACCTGTAAAATTGTTGTTTTGTGCTATCTTAAATGCTATACATTAAGCTTACACGAAATACTATGATAGGTGTACAATCAAATGTTATTTTTGAATGTCTGTGGTAATTGTCAGTGAAACATAAAAGTTAGGGTTTTTTTTCTGGATAATGGGCATTGCATAACAAAGTCTTGACAAAAAACACGCGATTACATAAGAGAATTGTGTACAAATTTTAGTACATTTTGTTTCTAAAGAGAGTGGATTGTTTATTACTAGTAATCAGAAATATTAATTTCGTATTATTTTAAACACAGTTATAATGATAGAATCACATTTTAATATAATTTGTTCTAATTTATGTTTATTTCATAATGTTGACTTTGATCATTATTTTTAAGGAAAAATTATGTCTCTGTTCACGGTACTTCAGAATGTTTAAAATTCTTATGACACTACTATCAGACCATAAAAATGTTTTCATAATAATTTTGCTTTGAGTAAGTGTAACTTAATTTTTTTTGCTAAATCTATGATTTTCACGAAGAATGATGTTCTGAAATTCTGTGTTGAGAATTTCTTTGAAAAAAAAAAAAAAAAAAGGAAAAGAGTTCTGATGTACCTACAACAGCTTTGGAGGGCAGTTTTTAACAGTTTTGTCCAATAAGTTTACGGGGTTAGTTAAAACCTCCACCTGACTGTAGTTCTTACTCAGAAATACTTATAACAGTTTGATATATGTGAGCATGAAAGAAGAGACAAACTGTACTATTGTGGACAAACACCATTGCGATATATGTCGTTCCAGTAATCTTTGTCGTGAAGAGTCGGCCTTTAGAAACCTGCTGTGTTCTTTTGTGTCTTCATCGTTGGGTCGTCTAGTCTGTTGTCTGTGACGCCGTGATTGTTATCCTCTCTTGTGTCCATTATTTTATTCGTCCCAATATTTTCTGTGCGGTCTTAATTGTGATGTCCTGAGTTTTGCAGATTATTTTGTATTTAGACTTAATTTTTTGCTGTTCATTATTTTTTCCTACATCTGTTCTTGACTAATTCCTGATGAGATATTTCATGTTGTATTGTTTTGGTTTATGGCAGTGTTGACTACAGCCAACTAGGCTTGTTTTCTCTTTTTTTTTTTTTTTTTTGTTTTTGTTGTGTATTTGTCCCCACTTCACCATACACATAATGCATGTCGGCTAGCCCGGGCCACGAACAGCGTTCAATAACGCAGAGCACAAACTACACCTTCAGGAACCCGAACACCACTTGACATTTCCAGACCTGTGTTTGAAAATGTGCTCAGACGCCACATGCACTGCCATTCTGAGTGTAAGATGCTCGCCACACAGGTTACACATTTGCAAAGAAATTGGCCTACGCCAAGGACATCCCCCCCTTCTCCCTTCTTATCTCCTGTACCAAAGGTCACAGATTTTAAAACGCATTTCGCCGGAGGGCGTTGTACTTACTCGACAATTGATTTTATTTACACATACTCCCTGCCGGGAATTGAACTCAAATCTAGCCTCAGATACTTCGATCATTGTTTTTGGGGTAAAGGTTGGTCGGAGGGTGTTTTAAAAAGGCATCCTTCTTTGTTCAACACACGTTCTTTCACATACACAAACCACAATACAACATTGTCGTTACGAAATACCGCACGATCGTAATCCAGCATATCTAATTTTACTACGTAGGTAGTTGATTAGTAGCAATTTCACATCGTCAGGAATCGGGTCTTCTTATCCTACAAGACGCATCTATATGTATTTTACTATTATTCAGAGTGTTTCGATTGTTTTATTACGATCGATTCTGAACATACATTTTCACGTGATAGTTACTTTCTTACTATGCTCTTTCAGCCCTTATATTTTACACAAGGACATGCCACAAAGTGTGTCTGTCGAATTCAGACTTACACTGTACGCACACACACACACACGCACAATATGTGTATACATATATATGTTATATGTGTGTGTATATAAACACACACACAATTGACTTGTTGGTATTTGCATAACCTATAAAGAAATATATAAACAATTAAACACCGATATAACTGTGAAATAATTGAATAAATATATATAAGCCGCTAAAGCAGAGATTTAATATTTATTTCCTTTATTTTAAAGTCTCTTAAAAATACTGTACACAATTTTGAAACTGTAAGGAATCACTAAATTCTACTTACATTACTTTAATTATTTAACGTCAGTTATACAATTATATTACACGTAATAAAAATTATTGCACGCTCATTAAAAATGAATCACGAAAGCTTACATCAAAATACATAAATAAGTGAGTGTGCTTTATAATAAGAAGAAATAGTAGTCCCATTGATGAAAGTCAAATATAAGATACTGCTTAACTCCTAATACGGTTTCATTAACATACTGTGATGAGTGCAATTTCATTTTCATGTCTTGTGGCTGCAGATATTTTATTATTCTATAGACGTAAAATTGTTTGTAAATTTTAAAGATCTGTGAATTTTAGATTTAAAGTGATTATGATCAGGTAGCTGATCTTATGTTGTATAGCAGCAAATGTTTAGATGTTTACTCTAAGTCCAGGATAGTACTCTATGATAAGCGAATAAGGGTGGCAAGTTTGAAACAATGAGTTTTTTGGAAGAATGGAATGTGGTCTGATTAATTGGATAATTTAAACATTTACTGAATATTTGTAGAGTAAAAGCTACCAACCATAGCAATAAAAATGGAGATGATGAAGATATAGCTATGTCAAATTTATTTACAGTATATGTTTCTGTTCAAGAACAAGAATGCCTTGATTACTCAAAGTTAAGTACAACTTTATACCTTCCTTGTTGCAGCTTTTTAGGACTTAACTTCAAAATGTATTTGGCACACTGATTTGGCAAAGGTAATAAGTATCTATGGTTAGTGTTTATTTTAGTAAAAATAGACTGTGACAATCTCAGTAGTCCTGAAGTTCTCATGGCTAGCTACCGGTGCAACATAAGCATATTGAGGATACACTTGTACTTCTAGCACCTATTTCTGTTCCTGCACCTATTCAACTCTGCTCCTTGTGGGTCACAGCAGTGTGGTGGGTTGTAGGATAGGGTGCTGTTGTAATACATTAAACGAAAGAATTCCAACAGTAAATGTTTTAGGAAATCAAGTTTATTTATTATTTTCACTGTCTTGTTACCTTTGGCCATGATATAACCCCTGAGGATTATTCCTTGTACTAATAAGAAATAAAATTGGCTTCTTTCATCAGTTCTTGTATTTCCGATATTTTAACCGGAGTTATTCCTCATAAATATGAATGTGTAGATATTTGCATACATGTCTCTGGCCATACTGCATAATGAATGTATGGTCGACAATACAGATTACTGTACAAAACACTTAAATGAAGCACTGTATGCAATTTACACCATTTTTTTTAAATCCAGAATGTAATTTGCCGGTATCACGTATTTAGCATAAAATTAGCCAGGTAAGTTTCTCTTAATATTGTAACGGGTAACTTCTTGTTTATGGATATTCTGTCCTTTTTCGAGTATGTTTGGCTAAGATACTAACATTTCTATTGCAATGCAAAAAATGTGTCTCCTAATGCCGGGAAAAACAGTTGAATTTTCTCAAATCTACCTGTATCCGTCCACGACAGAAGAAAATTAGAAAATATCTGATTTATTTCCTGCTCCGCTCAGTTGTCACAAAGTGAACCAAGCTGGGTTTAATCTTGTGGCAAATCTTTGATGTAAACTGATTAAAGCAGATTATATTTTGAGGACTTTCTACCATAGTTCTCATGCTAAACGTTCGTGGGGCTCGTCTGTTCTTATAATAGAAAGTAACGTGGAAGACGGTTAAAGTAAGTTTTCTGAAATATAATATCTCCTGAACAGGAATTTTTAGTAAATCTGTATTCTGCATGTAGTCAGTTACTACGCATAAACAATTTTTTCACTGTTTTAATTTTCAGTGGCTTTGTTCTTTAATTTACAATAACAATTACTATTCCTGCATTTATGAAATAGGTTTTCAACAGCTGCCATTTTTGCCGTCTTACTGAGATGTTAAGATTTTATTTTAATGTTAAGTTATGCACAAAAGGAATATACACGATGTTTATAACAGGTTTACCCAGAATTCTTATTGTAATCATTGCAGTAAGTTTAGAATGAAACAATTACAAACTGAGTATGCTTCTCAGTGAATGGATTAATAAAAATTGCATTTATTGAGAGATGAGGTTTTAAATAGTAAAGGTAACATAAGGTGGCTTTCATCTCCTCAACAGCTAGGAAATTAGAGACGGTGACACACAATATCATACGACGACAGGAGCTGAGAGAGGAGTCGGCCATGGCCTTTGTTAAGAAACCATCCCAACAGGCACATGGAACTATTTCGAGAAACCATGGAAAGCGAAATTAGGACGGCCTGAGCCGGGGATCAAACCCGGGTCCTCCCGAATATGAGTCCAGTGTTTTATCGTTGCGCCACTTCGCTAGGTCCTTCAAATAGTGAAACACTTCCCGTTAAGTATAGTATGATAAGTACACAAACATACCTGATACGTAACTAAACAACTTCAAAAACGTACTATGAAAGACATGAGCGCTATAACACAATTTACTTTATGATCTAAAGTATCTTATTTTCTTTTACGTGAACTTTCATGAACGACGATATCAGCATCACTCATATTGTGCACTGTTTCATTTGCTTCGCAGTGAATCAGAAAATAACATAATCCTGTGCACCGCGGTGGGGATATGAGCTTCAAAACTCGATGCTTGAACAGTTTTTCTGTGTTACAAACCTTCATTTCTTGAACAGGCGGGTGTCATTGATATACCACCATAAAAATTACAATTTGTCAAATATTGAACTCATTCAACAGTCAGGCTAACATACGTTCTTTCGAAACGTTTGTGAACGACTACGTAAATAGTTTCCGGCATAAAATCACAGCAAAAACAGCCAATTTAAGACGGAACTGTTTCCGTAACAAATGTTTTTAAAAGTGCTAAATGGGGCAAATTGATGCTAAGGGTCAATAATGTCCGTTTTAGAAATATTTCGAAAAGGAAAATTGTTACACAACATTTTTTGGGAAACCTGTTCTGCCCCTTCCCCCCCCCCCCCCAAACGTTAGGTTTTTTTCAGCTAAAAACTTTACGGATTCTCGCACAACTTACCAACGTTTTATAGTTTTTTTACAATGTTTTTCAGGTAAACCATTCTGCCCCTCAACTCTTGTTTTATGCATATCCTCTGCTTAAATAAATAATTCAAACAATTCACAGAAGTTTATTTGATCAATAAATTTATTGGGTATCGTGTTCTGTCTCTCTACCTCGTTCTGCCTTCACGCGCCTAATTTTTCGCAGAAATTTCATCACATTGGGATGAATGTTACAGAAACTAATAGAAGACGAACGATCATTAATTTTATGACATAAGCGACATTGTTTGCATGTATTACTTGTAACAGCAAGTATTTACGTCAATTGAAGGACCCATTTTGTAGGCCAGATTAGTAGCTTGGCCATAAAGAATTGAGCTTACTATGCAGTTGACTACGTAGCTATAGCAGTTATGTGAATAAACTGTCCTTAGTCTATTCCTGACAATCCTAACAACTGTCGTGGGCCTTATTTATAGCCAAAGCACCCCAGAACTTTCATATGAGAGACTATTTGGAAGGTGTAAGCAGTATAATATGGTGTGATGAGATGACTCGTTTACATCTAATACGATTATTGATCAAAGTGCCCTGAATAGGTACCGTCTAAAGTTAAATTAAAAATAAAACACGAAGTTAAAATAAAACACGTAGTTACCAGAATTACTGATAATCCTACATTTCTGAAATTGGCTGCAAATTAACCTGGGTATATATAATTAATTTTTGATTTAGATGCGTGACACACGAAATATACTAAAAATAAGTCAGCTTACTAAGTAATATACAAGTACCCAGTTTAATGAAATAGAGGAAAAGGTTTCCTGAGATGTATCTCTATATAAGGATAAAAAGTAGCCGTCGTTTTCAAAATATTACAAAAGAATGAACCAATAGGTAAAAGTCAGGTCAGCTTTGTGTGTAGTATATGTGTACCAAGTTTGGTGAAATTCTAACGTACGGTCCCTTAGATATATAGCTGGATAAAAAAATGTTAAATGGCCGCCATTTCGAAAATATGAAAAGGGCGTAAACGAAATATGTAAAAGTCAAGACAGATTACGAAGTACTATATGTGTACAAAGTTTTATGAAATTCGGTCCACTGCTTCAAAATTTTTTTCAGGGTAGAAGACACATACACACGGACACGCACACACACACACACACACTCATACACACAGAAAAAAAACACACAAACAGAAGGGTGATCTCATAAGCCTACATTTACCTTCGGAACCTGGTCTACAAACTATTCAGTCACTGGGCACAAAGAATTTGTACAATCATTTATGTGCCGTATCAGTATATTTTCAGAATGTTAACTTCCCTATAAATTACTTCTCTAATGCCCTGCTTGTTTTTTTCTATCTTCTCCATATTAATACCTGAGCTTATTATTTTTCGTATTTACGTAAGCATTATTCTGAAGCAAAAAATCTCAATATCTCAATTAGTTGAGTAGATATAATGGGGTAAATTAAAACAAATTTTGTGCTTTTTCATTTTTTTCCAATAGAACTTTGCAAAATCTTAACATATGTGTTAAAAATTGTATAAGTATCCAATTGAGGTGAAAATCACGATAACCTATCGAGTCAAGGTGTAAACGACGATTCATTTAAAACATTTTTCATTCCTTCGCAGCTCTAAAGAGTTCGGATGTAGAAAAGTTCTGAAATTTGTTTACGGGCATTTACGTATTCATAACCATAAAACATAAAGCTACTCACTAGATCTCGACGGATTCGATATCACTCATGGTGGATTTATCTAAAACACATTCCATTTATTTTCACCTCCTCAGTGTTCGAAAAAGAAGTGTATGTATGTGTGTGTGTATATATATATATATATATATATATATATATATATATATATATATATATATATATATACACACACTCACACGTCTTAAAGTCGTATGGTCCTATGTTATATCTAATTGACGTAAATATTACGACGCGTCAGCCATTGAGTTAGAGTTCTACAAACGATTAATTAAACCCCATTTTTTTACTCTTTGGGAGTAGAATTTCGAAAAACTGCCTTTTGGGTATTCACTTTAGAATTATTTTGAAGTAAAACGCAATTCTTTATCTCAAAGTGTTCGATAGATATCTATTATTATTCGAAAACACATTTCTGATCTTTTCACCCCTTTAAAGGTTAAATTTCGAACAAAAAAAAACCTTATATTGAGTAATATGCTTTTGTATGATTGACGCACTGAAGTAAAATACGTGATGATAGGCCTTCGGATTCGAGCTATGTAGACGAATATTATAAAACACTTTTCATCCCCTTAGGGAACGGATTTAAAAAAATCAGTTCTTCGTGCTCGCCTACAACCTAAAGGGAAAACCACACAAAAAAATTCACGTAATAAGTACCTCTAGAACTTTCTATTATAAATGAAGTCATCTAAGGTAAAAATTGTCTCATCATCAAAGTACGTTCAAAAGTTCATCTAAGGCAATACGCACAAGTTTGTGCAATAAGTGTAGTGAAGCGTTGGGCCTAGGAGTGAAAAAGCAATAAGGTTCACTATTGCTTGTAAAGCGCTTGTCTCTTCCCCTCTAAGTACAAGGTACTTTATTGGACTCGGTCTTCCCTTAGTGAACTTCACTTAGTATGAGATCTTGAACACAAGTGTAAGTGATAATAAATGAGTATGGATCAACGACGGAATGCAAGGGCAAGGGTATGTGAGAAGACAGTATAAAACTCGCCACAGAACAGTCATGTATACCATGTTTACTATTATCTCATTGGTAATCGAACAAGCATCACCGTGGAGGAAGGCGAGTTGCCAGACCACTACATCACCACGGCCGCTCATGTATGTCAACGCAAGCAAGGTTATTCTCACGGAGTACGTACTAAGACTATGGTAACTTATACTATAACATGTTTAATGTACACGCATGTCTACAAATAAAAAAAACCTTTACCGAAATTAAAACGGCATGCATATTACCTTTACTTTGGGAATGTTCTTCCCATACGTACAATACCGTCGTACGTGTTTGCAGTGTAGCATAGTTCTGAATAAAGTAGGTACATTTAAATTCGAGACAGGCACTTAAAATCCAGGACATTTTATTTTATAAAATGTAATTGTTCATGCTTCTCCTTGTCATATGCTTGAAGTTATGTTAATTTCCTTATTTCGTGTTCGTTTTAAACAAAGAATATAAATTCACAATACTCAAAACGCATATATTTCTTACTTCCTAACCCAAAATGCTAAAAGAAAACCCATTTTTAATATAAAATATAGTTCTGAATCTAATTGTTCGTTAAAAATTTATTGCGTAGCACTATCTTATTTCAGTCTAAATAGGCTCAAAAATTATCTAATATTATAGAATAATTCTGCTGGATACCTAGGAATAATGTTACTTATATTTCTGCAATGTTGCGTAAACTTGTTACAAACAACGTAATTGTCATGTAAATGTAGATTGATGGATGGTTTCAGGAAATTAGCCACCTAACATCTGCAGTGACCTGTTCGGCGTGGCGGTGATCAGCTGACAACAAACATTAAAGCAGAACAAACAGCTGCCGCAGACCGTCAAACGGCGAGGCGACAACCTTTAAACTGCGCGCCGGGCGAACATCTGCAACACAGCTAAATAGTCCATGAAGACTACTTTTGAAGCATGGCATAACCGATACATACTACAAGATGCGGGAGCAGGAAACTGTATACACAGTTGAATAAAATTCCTTCCTGCCTTACAAATTAACTTCTATTATATATTTTAATATTAAATAAAATCAACTCTCTAAATATGTAAATAATTAACTGCAAACATATTTAAGCGATAAAGGAGCAAGGATGAGCTGGCAGTGACTTCACTGAGCAGACATTTTTTATTTTTTCCCTCTTAATTTCTCGTTTAACTCAAACAGTGCCCGGAATATGCCTGATTCCGTTACAATTTTCCTCGACTCTACATATGAAAATGAATTCAAACAAATGTGAAATAATATAAAATTTAAAGATAAAAACCATTAATTGCATAAAAATTTTATTATTGTAATAGAATTACAGGAACATTTGTTTTTATATATTTTCATTGTATTCTTTGTATTATAATATTTTGATTACTATTCGGACTTATTTGATAAATAATATATTAATTTAGATTTTTAATCTCAACTGGAATATAATGTTTAAATCCAGTCATTTTCAGTTTTTTTTTTTTTTTTTTTTTTTTTTTTTTTTTTTTTTTTTTTTTTTTTTTTTTTTTTTTTTTTTTTTTTTTTTTTTTTTTTTTTTTTTTTTTTTTTTT
>PNEQ01072312.1:0-53145 GCA_003012365.1 Medauroidea extradentata
TGTTTGTATAACCTACTGGTGTAATACATAGGGTGTTGCGCATATGTTTGTATAACCTATTGGTGAAATACATATGGTGTTGCGCATATGTTTGTATAACCTACTGGTGAAATACGTATGTGTTGCGCATATGTTTGTATAACCTACTGGTGTAATACATAGGGTGTTGCGCATATGTTTGTATAACCTACTGGTGAAATACGTACGTGTTGCGCATATGTTTGTATAACCTACTAGTGAAATACGTACGTGTTGCGCATGTTTGTATAACCTACTGGTGAAATACATAGGGTGTTGCGCATATGTTTGTATAACCTACTGGTGAAATACGTATGTGTTGCGCATATGTTTGTATAAGCTACTGGTGAAATGCGTAGGGTGTTGCGCATATGTTTGTATAACCTACTAGTGGAATACGTGTGTGTTGCGCATATGTTTTATAACCTACTGGTGAAATACGTACGTGTTGCGCATATGATTATATAACCATACTGGTGAAATACGTACGTATTGCGCATATGATTATATAATGTACTGGTAAAATTCGTACGTGTTGGTTGCGCGTATGTTTGTGTAACTTACTCGACCTAAGTGGGCTATCGTACGCTCTGAACTAGTGTCGTGTACTATCCCCTCTGCCCTCTCTCTTCTTTAACAAAGCAACGTGGCGCAAAGGTATCGTTGGACTGGCATTCGGGAGGACCCTGGTTCGATCCCTGGCACCGGCCATCATGATTTCGGTTTCCCATGCTTTCCCAAAATCACTGCAGGCGAATACTGGGATGGTTCATTAGTCAAGGTCATGGCTGGCTCCTCTCCCAGCTCCTGTTATTGTACCGAGTTGTGTCACCGTCTCTAATGACCTCGCTATTGGCGAGACGTAAAGCACATTTAATTACCAACATTCCTATCTTCTTTGTCGGTGCCGATGCCAGACATGCTACATAAGAGAACGAGAAGACAACACTGTCAGTATAGCCCTGGATAAGGGACGTGTACATAACATCTTACAAACATAACTGGGTGATAAGAATAAATGAAAATTAAAAGGAGACACAACTAAAAATATGCAAATCAGTGATTTTGCTTTGTATCAAGGTATTTATTTTTCCAGCTCTTGTGCAATGGACGATTCACATAACAGACGAGTGGTCGAAGAAGACGTATCCCCCACCTCAATTATGGAAAACAATGAACTCACATTCCTACTGTCCAGTGAAAATTTCAAAACTCAGGTGAAAGGATTATTATTTTTAAATATTAATTTTATTTTATAACTTAACTACATTTTTATAAAATTGTGACGAGTCAAGGCGTCCTTCGCACGATACTGTTCGAGATATTAACCTTGTACACACATAATAAAAATTTGTTTCGTAAGTCAACCTGCCCATATACTATGAAGAAACATTACATGGGTAGATTATACTTTAATAGGGTAACAGGCAAGGTGTAGTAGTCCTAAATAGACAAGTTTAGGGAAGGGTCGTGCTCGATTCCTGTTCCGGCAATCATTATTTCTGTTTTCCATTGTTTACACATCTTATACCCTAAATGCGTTTGTTCTAAATGAGAATAAATACTTCTTAGGACAATTACCCTTAGGCCAATTCCTAGTGGAATGAAACAGAGAAAATACTTCCAGGTTAAAACATTATTAAATGTCCATAGGGTAAACGAATTTAGAGGAAATTCTCATAGACCTAGGATTTAGTGATTAACGAGAGAAGTGAACTATTTTATGGCAATTGCATATAAAAAATCTTACTTGGGGCAAGTAATAGTGTTGGAACTGAAGAAGATAAGTTAACTTGTAGGGTAAATTACATTAACATTAAAATAAATCCGTTTAGATAAAATGCTTTGTGATAACAGTATTTTAGGGTATCATTTTCAAAGAAAGTGACTTTAAGGCAAATGCTTTGAAGGAAAATGCCTGTAGGACAAACCGCTATAGCGCAAACGATGCTCACAAATGCCTTTAGGGCAAACGCATCTTTGGGTTCTTTGGGCATGTGATACAGGATAATAGTATTTAGGGCAGTTCAACGTCGTCTCCAAGTCATATCACGTTGGGCAGCTTGAGTCAAGTCAATCCTAAAGGAAAAGAAGCTGTGCCTAATACCGACATAAGATGCGCCAGAACAGCTGGAGAACGGTGAACATAGCTTCAGTTTGTTTGATCAACAATCGGCAGTGTTTGAACAGGATTTGATTTTCGTCTGCTTGTTAATAGCATTTGTGGAACTTTTCATGTTCGGTTAAAGCTTTGTGTCTATTATTCATTTCTTAAACATGGAAGCAGATACAGAATTTTTCCACCGATATTTGTAAGCAGAAAATATACTTGGCGAGATATTATAGTACCAAAGGCACATGCATAATAATTTTACTTATTTTTTACAAAAAAAAATTATGTCACCTCTGAAATTCTCAAAGGCGAGTCGACAGCGAAATGACTGCATGCGAACACCCTGCGCCTAGAGGTGATTTTGTGTACGATGCGTTACTTTGTCGCTCATATTTCGGAGACGCAACTAGACCTTATACTTAGAGACACTGGAAAATCGCGAAAATATTTAACATAGTCTCCAATAAACTGTAGTATCTCAATCGTGACACGTGGGAACAGTTTTCTAGCAAATCCCACACGTTCTGTGTTAAAACTGCACAGTTCTAATTGGATCTGTTGAAGAGGGGCATAGTGTTTCATGTAAACGATAGCCAATATATAAGTGCAAAACCTTCAGTGTTATACATAGCATGTTGGAGTCTAGCAAACAATCTACTTTTCCCGCGATTTGCCAGTGTCTCTACTTATACGTATGGACTGGAAATTTGCGAATTCAATGACCAGCAGGCTAGAATCCGATGTACTATGCATACTCAAGCCACGACTATTTGTCCACTAGCTGCTACTCAGTGGAACAACAGACAGTGAACGAATAAACGGGACTTGAGTACCCATAGTACACTGTATTCTAGCCTACAAGTAATTGAATTCGCGATATTTTCCAGTCCCTACTTATACACATAAGATACGCTCTACTTGGACTATTTTCGAGCACCAGCTTAGGAATTATGCATCAATAACAAGCAAGCGTACCTACTTGTCTGGCCGACGGTAACACGTCAGACTCACATTCGAGACGAGCCATGTTCGATTCCCGGCTCTGGATATCCTTGTGCCGGTTTTTAGGGGTTTACCGAATTCGTTGCACGATCCTTAATAAAGGCCATGGCCGATTCCTTTCACAGTTTCTGTCCCTTGTGTAAAAGTTGTGAGTAACCATCTCCAATGACCTCGGGGCCTCGTTGGCCGAATGGTCAGACCATTCGCCTCCCACCGATCCGGGTTTGATTCCCGGCGGGGTCGGTCCCCGGATTTTGGCATGTGGGAATCGTGTCGGACTATGCCGTTGGTCGGTGGGTTTTCTCGGAGATCTCTCGTTTCCCCCGCCCCTTCAATCAGGCGTTGCTCCTTACTCACTTCATGTCATCCCTCATCAGCGCTAAATACCTCGATGTTAATCGCTGACCAAAATCTCTTACACTCCACTGACCTCGTTGAAAGACTTAATTATGTATGAAAATATATTTGCTGTGTGTGTTCGGAGTACGTCTGACTGTAGCGTGTTCCGTCCGGGATAAACTGTTAACAGCTGTTTCCCGCGCGCAGTATCGGGCGACATCGCTGACCGCAGCTACGCAAAGAAAACTTTGCTTCACAACGCGTACATTATCGCGATCCAGCAAAATAAAGGTTTTACCCTGGCGTTTAATTTTTCACTAAGTTTGCCGGACGACGATTGGCCGGTTCATCATTGATGTGTCGGCATTGGTAGTTTAGCGTGCCTTTTGCCAATGCGCGAGTGCGTGCGCGTTTTTTTATCATTCATGTAGGCGCGCGCCAGCGCCCGCGATGTCGAATATTGACACGACCGACGGTTTCGCCCTGGACGTTGGCCGGCGCGTTGAATATTTAAACGGCGTGGGATTGAACGGGAATGATTTAAATTTTGATTGCGGTTGTTGCCGATGTGGGCCGAGGTTCAAGTGGGCTGTAACAGGGGAAGGGAAGGGGGGTATAGGGGTTGTGCTTGTTTGTGGCGTGGGGACCATACCCCTCCCCCTAACCCTCTCTGGCCCTCGTACAGGTGGACCGGAAGAGCCAGCCCCTACCTACATAATTATTTTAAACACTTCCCTTTCAGATTTTTTTTTTTTTTTTTTTACTTTAACCTCCCTTGTTCACCGTCTCTAGTACCACCAAAAATTACAAACTCTACGTCGCAACAAATATGTTTCACGGACATCTTGAGTAAAATTTGGCTGTGTAGTACGACTCCGGTCCCAGCATAGCCGTGGAATATTTCGCTTATCAACCCCCTTCCCCTACTTCCACTCTTCGAAACAGTCGCCGAGTTTAAAATGCGGTTTTTCGAACGTTCGGGTTTTTGCGGACGAGAATGCTTTCAAGGGCGGTAAATCATAATGGAATCAATAATTACGGCTCGTTTGGCCGGCTCGCATTAAAACATCTGTGAATAAATAAAATATACTCCTGTTCCGAAATAATGGCGGCGAGGTTTGGAACGAGTTGGAAAACCGAACCAATCCCTCCCCCCAACAATTCTGGTTTAACAAGGGAATTGTGCGTTCACAACTGCTCCTGCTTTTTCCTCACCCCATCACCTAGTCTCAACCCTCTACCCCTCCCCTTCCTCAGTAATCGGATGTTAAAAAACAACATGCATATAATTGAACGCTCTGAAAAATTCCGACACAGAGTCCATTGCTGAACAACACAGGTAGTAATACCATTAACTGTATATATATTCAATGATAATACTGGACATGTAACTGTTTTTATATCAATACCTGAGTCATTACGGAGGTTCTTAATATGCCTCTGTAAAGTATTAGACAAATCTAACTGAAATACGCGTTTGATTCTTAAGCGCGGATATTAGCTATATATCGCATGCCAAGTGATCAGTAACTACTTCCACTTCCTCTTTATAGCGCAAGTATTTTTGTCGACAAAATTACTACACAAATATCTCGGACTGAAGAGTATTTATAATGACACTAGCAGAGTTCATATGAGGGGCCGGTTTACAATTTTTCGTATCTTACATAGTTACACTAAACATACTGTATCCACACCAAACATGCCGAACCCGAACTACACGGAATATAATTACATTAAACATATTTGCCGTAAACACTAATACACTAAATAGAACGGCGCGTAACATGATTACATTAAACGTAATTACACTTCATGTCAATACATGTTTATCATAATTTATTATTTTTTACTTCAAATTATTGTACTGCACCTGATTACACTGTACACAGTTTTATCATACATGACTAAAACTATGCACATATTTCGCTGCACATAAGTATTCTAATTTAGTTACAACCTTCACAGACAGTTATATTAAATATTATGACGTATTCTGGAACAGACGTTATGACTAGAGCCAGTGATTATTTGTGAAAATATTCTGCAACAATGTGTTTCAATACCTCACGTGCATGTCAGTTTCTCTGCTTCATGGTCAGTGATTGGAAGTTCTTAACTTTCGGCGTCTCGCGGGGTCCTACCCGCTAATCACGGACGTGTGGTGTCGCGGTAACATTGTTCTGGTGGGTGTAGTCAAATGAGCCACGCCTCTGCCCTATTATATTCTGCCAATAACCACGAACCAGAGTTGCAGGTGTGCTGTGACGTCCACAGTGATTGCCATCACCATGTATCAGCTGCAATAGCAATTAATTAGGATAATTTCTGGATATCAAAATTAACCGGTCATGCGACCATTCATTCTCCTCGGCAGCATGTCACGAATCCGATGGAACTATTATTAAAAAGCAACAGTCGATGTTACTGTTTATATGTAAATAAAACTAATATGTGTACATTTCGTCTCTGTGGAGGGAGCAGGCGCGGCTTCTGGACGGCAGCCTGGCTCCTCACCCCCACCCCACTTGTACCCTCAGTAGCTGTTGGTGGAGAGGGGAGAGTGCCGCCTGTACAAATTAAGATATAAATGTTAATTATTATAATAGTAAGTAGTATATAAGGTACACTAGGATTTAGGAGCCTCAGTGGTAATTATTGTCAAGTATAATGAGGGAATATTAATGTGAAAATGAAATAAATGTGGCAATGGTAAGAATTTACTGCCTTCGAGCTGGCTCCTGATTGGCCCAAGGGAACCAAAGCCTGCAGGACAAGTGGCGGGGATTTTGGCGCCAAGCAGGAGCACCGCGAGAGGAGTTAAACGTCAGAGAGGGACGTCGGGAGACGTGTGAGGACGACGGACCGGGGTGTTACCGCCGGCGTCGATTAAGGCGTCACGACGCATTAGGGAGCACTAGAGTCACGAACGTCGAGAGACCTGGGGTGTTACCGCCAGGGCCGATTCGCGTGTCGCGAGATTGACCAGTCGTGTGGGCGGAAAGATAAATCCACGCCAGGAGAGGACAGTGACGACTTGCTATCCGTCGAAAATAGGACTGACTGACTTTTTATTTGTTCTCGCAACAACATCACTAACAACAATTAGTAAGGCATGTAAGATTTAACAGAGAGGAACGTCGTAACTTGGCGACCAAATATAGGCTTAAAGAACCGCACGCCTTAGATAGTCTCTTGTTTGAGCCGTGAGCGACGTAGGATACGAACGGATTTTCCGATCTGTGGCTGTGACGTGATATCGTCCCGGCCAAAACTCGACTTGAACTGTTGTGTATGCGCCGGAACTGAAACAAGTTGTTGTAAATTATTTTCACCAAAAATCACTGGCTCTAGTTATGACACTAAATTGTTCTTTTTGAAATTGGGAGGAAAAAACTATCGGAAATAAGTTTATAGAGGAATAAGTATTATAAAAATGTTAAGAGAGAGAGAGAGAGAGAGAGAGAGAGAGAGAGATTTTGGTCAGTGCTCATCATCGAGGCGTTTGACGCTGGTGAGGGGTGACATGAGGTGAGTGTGGAGCAGCGCCGGAATGAAGAGCCGGGGGAAACGGTAGAGCTCCGAGAAATTCCGCCGAGCAGCGGCATCGTAAGGTATGATTCCCATATGCGAAATTCCGGGGACCGATTCCGCCGGGAATCGAATCCGGATCGCTTCGGGAGGCGAATGGTTTGACCATTTGGCCACCGCGGCCCTTATAAACCATTTAAGAATATATGCATAACTGTATGAGAAATACAGGGACCACAATGCTAATCTTACAAATTAAACTTATTTCTACTAAATACACTTAAGTTGTTACACAATTTACGTACACGAACTGTTTACATGTAGTAGTTATCTTGTCTGTTTGTAAAATGGACCTCTTCTAATATCGATGATTGATGTTGGCCTAGTTCTGATACTGTCTGTCTAAACGTAATTTTAATTTTGTTAACACTTTCACCAGGCCAGTGTTTTTTTTAAATAATACTGTAAAAAAGTATTTCTTTCCTAGATATATGTAATGGCTTTTTGTTAAACAAAATGTAATTTATATAAGTGTCCATGTCACGCATAGTTCCTGTGATTTTTACGGCTATGACGCAACTTTTACAGAAATGTTGGGGATATGTAAAATACGAGCAATATTCGGTGCTCTATCGTCTGTGGTTTTACTGTTTTTTTTTTTTGCGGCAAGGGTTTTATAGTTTTACCCGGAAATCAGATTATCGCCAGTGCTTTTACTCATATTATAAAGCGTCCTTTAGTAGAACATTTATTCGCTTTGTGTCCTTATGTATTTTAAATGCTACCGAGAGTATGTGAGAGTTGTCAACTTCGGATCGACTCGGGCTTGCTCGGCAGAGCTCGGGTGTGCTCGAAAGTGCTAGGATTGTTCAGAGATTAGAGAAACATACAGGTGGAGCATTGCGCATGTCTTAGGGTGAGGGGTATGAAGCCTTGAGACAGAAGGGGGAAGAGCTCAAATTGCCATATGGGTAAGTGAAAAATGTTATTTTTTTTACATAGCAACGTGTATAATGCAGCAGTGGGTTGACCAATCACAACCTCGTTTCTCAATCCAAACTTTCAGGAAACATTCCACACACACAAAGAAAGAAAATATATTATATGAACATATGTCCGGAAACGCTTAGTTACCACGGTAGAGCTCAATTCCTTACATATCGTTAAATGTCATCGTAAATAACACTTCGTACAGAAAATGTCCCAAATACCCTATGGACTGGTTCTTTACAACATACTTTACTTCCTAGGTTCATCGCCATTAGTTAATTGGAACAGTGTCTGAACGATTTTTTTTTTACGATGACATAACGAGAGGCAATGGAAGGGGCTCTACCATGGACATTAAGCGTTTCCGGCCACATGTCCATACCACATATTTTCTTTCTTTGTGTGTGTGGAATGTTTCCTGAAAATTTGGCCGTACCTTTTTGTAACATCCTGTATGCTGTTAATGCTCCATCTGTACTTTCCTCTCATCTCTGAGATTGTTCAGCCGACTGTTGCTTGTATGGTTTCAATGGTATACTGTTGTTATTAATTTTATTTTTGATTTCACTTCTCGATCTCGCATTGTTAATTTTCGGAAAGGGAAAACTTGAAATTGTTTAGGTAGTAAAAGAAAACTTCAAGAATAGTATGACAATTACAGGCTTTGCCGTCGAGGTTCAAGATTATTCTTTTTCATTTTATTGTTTCGTCCTTTTCTTCTAAACTAATTACTCCCCACCCTTTTATTCCGTTTCACACATCAGTTTAAATAACTGATTACATTTCAACGTCACGAAAGTCATCTACACACAATCAGAACACTAACTGCCAGCTTTAAAGAAAACAATATTTTAAAAATATGTCTCAGCTTAGCTACTTGTATTATTTTATTATTTTATTTGTTTTTCCCATCATCATTATCGCCTTTGCGCTTAAGTTTACTTTTTAAAATCGTTTATTTTTTCACCACCACTTTTTAATACACTGGCTTACTTATCCCCTCCGCTCCCTTTGCATGCGTTTTATACTTAAAAGTATATTTTACATCAGCCATCGTGGTTTAATGGAAACTTTATTAAAGCCCATGCATTAAAATATACAAATCATTCATATGTTTAGTCCAAAAAGTGAGGCCCCTTATAGTATGAGGCCCGGGGCAAATGCTCATTTTGCCCTTCCTCAGACGCGGACCTGAATGCTGTACTTAGTAAAGGCAAACTGAAGCCACAGTCATCATCGTTCAACAGGATGACTACTTCGAGTACTTGACATGGATTGAAACTTCTGCAGCTATCTACAGCCTTTTAAATTCAACCCTTGAACCAGAGTTACTCATAAACAAAAGCTTACTCCAATGCGATATCGAGTCTAACTCTCAATCAGCAGCAGATAGAGAGGGGCTCTCTGTTTGGTTCTCGAAGGAATTAAAAATACTACTGTGCATCTGAGAGTTCACACACGTCTAGGTAATCTCTCTAAGTTGCTAGACTATTCCCTCAAAGAAATGACCTGTACACGAAGTCTGCAAGCTCTAGTTGGGAAACACAGTGATTGCAGGTTCGCACCAGGCGAAGTTCTAGAACTGGCATCCGGACTGCCAGCCATGAGTTCTCCGTGGGTAATCACCAACGCACCAGCGGACTCCTGCTGTCCCGTAGCTGTCGGAACTCCGTTTGCCACAGTGCAAAAGCCGTGTGTTAACACCGTCGACAACGAGGAGATGGAAATGGACTTGTGTAAGAGATGTTCTTTATTCGCGTCATCAACATCCCATTACCAAGACGAGGCATCGACCGTGGTAATAACTCGTCAGAGAAGGATAGCATGAACACACCCATTTGAATCAGTCTATACGATATTTTTCTGCCATTCCAGCGGAGACAGTTGGTATCGTGGACATGTGAGTGTGATCGGACTGCATGTACCGAGTGATAGCGCCATAGGCGCTTTAAAAAATTAATTGGGGTGTAGAATATCAACCAAAACTTCAAGCTTTTGGTTTGTGGAATATAACCCCAGGTAAGTTTATCCATGTTCGATATTTAAACTGATGGTCTCTTGGTCAACTATATTTGAATATAAACATAATATGTGAAAAGAATGCACTGTGGATGTAGCAATTAGAAAATATTTATCATGCGGATAATATTGTAGGTTTTTTTTAATTACCGTCGTTTTAAAACCTTGAATAGCATTGTAGGGGTTATCAAATCCTGGTGATCAACAAAACCTGGTCACGTGACAGATAAACTACCCTACTCCACGGAGTGAAGTTTCATAATAGCCTAATATGTTGTGATGGATTGGAAGACCTCGATTGCCCGGTGTCCTTCCTCGCACAATTTTGAAAGAGCGCTACAGCTTTTCTCGTGAACGTATTTCACATGTTTTGAGAATGTTAGCCGTTCATAAAGTATATAGAACATCCCTTGAATATAACTATAATTCCAGATAAAAATGTCACACACTCATCCCTTCAAAGTCAAATATTGTTGTACTCTCCCATCCCCAACCCACTTTGCTGGACAGCTGGCCCTGCAGTATTGCTGCATGGACGCGAGGACCTTATGTAGGCCTACCCCCTAAGGCACTTAAGAAAATTCACTTCGTGAGTAGGGTAGGTTATCTCAGTCACATGCCCATATTTCGTTGATTGCCAGGCTTTGATAACCCCTGCAAAGCCATTCAAGGTTTTAAAATGAAAGGAATTTTAAAAATGCCAACATATTAGCCACATGATAAATATTTTGCTAAATACTACATCCACACTCACATATTATGATTTTATTCAAATATACATTTAGTTTGAAATTTTTAACACGGATAAACTTACCTCGGGTAATATGCCATACACCAAGAATGTGAAATTTTGGCTGACCTACCCTACCCGAGTGAATTTTCATAAACGCCCTATAGTGCATCAAGGGTGCCCGAATAGCCATGAAGAAGCCGTTTGTTTGTATTTATGAGTAAGTGCTAGATTATCTTTTGTTTTTGTCCATTTCACGGTTTTACGCAAAGTGGCTGACATCTGGTGGTGGAATATTGTACTAATTTAACAGGTATAAACAAGGTTATGACCGTATGATATTAGTGTTTAAGAGTTTTAGATTTGATGAATTTTCGAATTGTATGTATGTATTTTGGCATCGGACGATATTATAACTATATATAATATGTATTCTTACGTACCCGAGTGTCGAAACTATTCTGGTAACAGCATTTCTATGCACAATGTACCAAAGAAAGAAATGTTGCGGAAGAGTTGGGCGAATGTGCTGAAAATCGTCAAACTTGTTTGTTAGATCTTGTATGCTTGCGGGGATAATTATTTTTCAGGAAGAAGATTTCTATTGCAATGGTAAGATATATTTATGTATATATGTAACTGATATAATAAATGATGGAGAGCTATATATTTCTGTTTATCTGAGAGATGATGTAGGTTAGGGAGGCTTACAAAATGCGACGCTCTATGTGGTGTAGTGATACGAAGTTTATTACTACTTGCATTTTAGACCTGATGAGGCGGTCCATCAATCTTCAAGGTTCAGAAACACAATGCCATTATATAAGTAATGTTGCCACCGCGAGAAACAACTCCACATTCCATTAAATGTTTCACCTTTAATATTTCTGATCCCTCGGTAAACGGCCGCTTAAAATCTCTTACATAATCCATAATTTCATACATTTCCACAGCAGCGCAAGCATCTTCAAATTTCAAAATGTTACCTCATTTATTGTAACATTACACAAAAATCCCCGTTACAACACAGCATAATAACGTCTTGTTTATACTTCTTAACACCACCATATTGAGTTAAGCAGTGCTGCACTCGGGAGACAAAAAATTCCGCGATTTGCACAGTATCGTTAACTGCGAATAAAAAATTATGAGGACATTCTTAAACATAAGCTGATAATAATAAGTAGTCGTGATAACACTGCTATCGATAGTTGACATCGTGGTAGTGGTTTAGGTAAACACGACCCACGTTAACGCCGAGATGTGACACACAATTCAGGTAACGAGGTCCTCGTTGCGAGCTTGACAAGGTTCGCAGCGCCGCTCAGCACAGTTTTGAAGAAGTCAGGGAAGAGTTAGATAAGGAGGGAAGGACGAAGTACGCCACACAAGTGTGTACTAACAAAACACGCCTTCGCCCTCGCGCCCTTCAACACCTTCACGCCTCCGCAGTCTTTTCACAAACCACCCCTTTTGCAAAGTCGGCAACCCTTCTCCCCTACCCAATGGCTTTTCGCTAAGGCTGTCGCCAGTGCCACAGTTCTCATGAAAAAAAAAAAAAAAAAAGAACCTTGTCTGGTGAGAGAAGCAAGAAGAAAACAACCATCCTCCCTCCCCCCAACCCCCCCTCCCACCCGTAACGACTAAATCTCTTCCGTTTCGCCGGCAAAGGCGCGAAGTCGCGGATTGTGGCCCAAGGGGAAAGGGAGGGGGAGGCGTTTCGTCGTTTTTAACGACTTCGACTTTCACTGTTCAGCGCAGTCAAAAATACATAATGTCTGTAATAGAGGGTTGGGTGAAGTATATTTCAATGCGGCGATTCTGTGTTCTGTAGGCCGGGAAGAATCTACGACCTGGGAATCGCAAGGTAATATTTTAAATATTCTTCCTTGCCATTGGCTGGACTAAACTTAGTAACTTACTGCAAGTTATTTTGATACTCAGCAGTCCTACATTAAATATAGTAACTGAGAAAGTTAGTTTAGTAATCAGGCACTATTTTCTTCTTCATTACGGCATAACTTAATCCAGCAAATGCAGCAAAGCAGCAGAAAAAAGTGCTTACTAAACAGATTGAATCAATTACTATACATACCCATTAACTGTAATAAAGAGCTTAAAATTATATTATTATTACAAGACCTATCTTACAACTAACAGGTTAGGAGTATACTTAAGTATATTATACGAAAAATTCAACTTGTTTGATAATTTTACTGGCAACGTTAGTAGTTTGAGGTCCGTCGAGTAAGGTTTTTCTCATCGTCAAAATTTCCTTTCGCTCGCTCGATTCCTCATGTGGTAGTTTATGTATTTTCCTTGGGTGTATTAGACGTAGTTTCTGAAATCTTAATCACTAGCTGTCGGAAAATAACTGTCGTTCACGGAATATACTCTAGCGACTAATTCTAATGCGAGAGAAGGAAGAATATTGAACAACCAACACCCATTTTTCGTGTCTATAGTTATAACTCGGCTTCCGCTCACAAACCTGACAGCCAATAAGTATAAAAATACTCCAACGTAGAAACACAAAAAAATACTATCACCGTTTGTGTATGTTTCAAGTTGACTGACAACGCAGTTTGCACGCATGCCTCATCTTTGATTGAATGTCGAAGTAGTGAAATATATTTAGGTGTAACATGGAGGCCAAATATAATGTGATTCACTCTATTGGGTGTTTAGCAAGAATCCGTAGAAATGTTTTTCTGCTAGTATCGTCATCTTTCCTGTTAATATTCGCAAGATGATTCATAGCTTGTGCTGGATTTGGTAGGACAGAGGTGTAAATTTTAGTTCAAATAAAAAACACTACTACGCTTTTATTAGCTTCACCGGTATGTATGAATACAATTGTATTTTTCAATTCAATATTTGCCCACTTCCAGACGTCTGAATTATTTGAGATTTTGCACACGTGTTGAGAATTGATGACCACAAAATTACTTCATAGCACCCCTTATGAAAAAAAAAATGCCATTTCAATTACATTAAATTTTCTCATCCACTTTCCAGACGTACGAACTATTTTATTTGAGATTTAGCACAATAATTTCATAGCTGTGACGTGATATTCTCAGCCATTATAAAAAGAAAAATTACCGTCTGGCTGTAACAGAAAAAAATGTTTTAAATTATAAATTTTATAACATACCACTTTGAAGTAAATCGTTACTTATATCTGCCATTTTGTTTTAAAACTAAAAAATAAAAAATAAAAAAAACTAAAGTTAACACCACTAAAAAATCTCGCTTTTGTATCAATATAAATTAAAATGTAGAATATAATATTAAAATATAAAGGTTTTGTTAAGCAGCTATATGATAACCAATAATTCAGTGTAAATAAAAAATTGAATAAGAATTAATTAATAACAAAGCAATTTGACGAATTAATTAACTTTAATGTGAAAAAAAGCGTGGGATGCTCTACTATCACTTCATAATAACTCTACTTTTACGAATAGCTTGCGATGAAAAAACAGGCAGTTGATATCAAGCACCGTGTGCATTGCTTGTGCATTCTTCCCGCTTGCTACGCGACAACGCGTGTTGTTAGACAATCATTTCTGGAGTGATCAAATTATTTTTACAGAAGTGTACGATCTGGCTCCTAAAATGACGGGCAGGCCGTGAAATTGAAACAAAATAGAATAAAATAAAAATACCAAATCCACAAAAAAAAAAAAAAAAAACATTTAAATGTTATTTAAAATTTGGGCTTAATTCGATGGAATTTTAACGTTACTCACAATATACGTGATTATTGTTGCTGTTACTTATTTTCTTTCAGGTTTTCTAATTTAAATTACCTATTTTGTTTAGTAAACGGCCCCCCTACGCATTTAATGTTATATTTTGTTTAAATTCGACATATTTGGTTTATTTAGCTGTCCCCCGACGTATTTAGAGGTCAACAATAATTTTAAGTGATTTTGCTATTTCACGTTATGTGGGATTGTTTAGTGTGTCAGATTTTTATTTTTATTGAATTTTTATCTGTTATTGTTGTAAAATGCATCGAATAGACTCGGGAGCTGGCGTTCTGCAAATCCTATGAAACTTAACAAACTTGTGGAAACATATAGCTTTTTACTACGTCAAAAGTTGCGTCACTTATTGTATGGTAGGTAACGAAAGGCCTACTGATGAATAATAAATAACAATTGCTATAATTTTAGGCGACGTTACACCGACGGATAAACGTTCGCCTCTTACCAAAGTGATATGGGTTCTATTCCCTGCGAGGTCATCCCAGGTCTTCGCATGTGAAAATCGTGTTGCGGAATATCAAACAGCGGCGGTTTTCCTCGGGAATTTCCAGCCTCCCACACCCTTGCGTTACGGGCGCTCCTCTGCCTATATTTCATCAATTTCTTCCCCCCGCGTCCTTAAAATGCTTAGCTGTACGAACTGAACTGAATTTAGCTGATGTTTTCAGATGTGCTATAGCGAACTACAGCACAACGTGAGGCACAGAAACTAGTTCCGAGAATATGCAGCCATCGAATCGAAATACATAGCTTTAGTCCCGTCAAATTAGGGATCAACCTCGGAATGAGAGATAGTAAGCTGAAATCTCGTATACACATTCATTTTGTCGTTCTAAAAGTTGTGTCAAAAGTCTCATAAAATCTCGTGTCTGCGTCGTAAGTTATTCAAGTTCAAAGGTCACAAAAATCGGGTTTTCGCGATTATCTCTGTTTCTATAGCCTCCAATGATGTTAACGTTCATTGTAAAAAGTATAGAGAATAAAATTTGCGATAAATTTTATTTTAATTATTTTTTCATGCGCTCACCCGTTTTTTAGATATAAGTCGGTGAGCGCAGCGCTCATCCATGCTTACTGTAGTGCAAGATCAACTGTGAATCTCCGTGAATAATACATTGAAATTTGTATTATTTGACTGGAATACTTCTTAATAAGCGAGTAAACAATACATTTGGAAACTTTTTCCACTTCGATAAACATGTTATATGTTGTATATTCGGTGTATATACTAGCTTTTGCCCGCAAATTTTTTTCGCGTCGTTTTCTATTTTTGAAAATTCGAAACTGTGCAAAATGATGTTAAGGGTCATTAAGACAGATCTAGAAACATTTTGAATAAGAATATCATTTCACAAATTTTTTTTGGGTACCACGTTAAACCACAATACTCCGTTTCGCCGCCTAGTTTTTTTTTATTTAGAGTCGGTAGTAAAATTTTGAAAAATATTTCGGAAAAAAAATTTAATTTTTTTTTAGCAGCCCGTTGTGTCCCATGCCACGTTTTGCTTCCCCCGCCCCCTCTCAATTTTTATTACTAAATTTTTTTTTGTCAGAAACCTTTACTGGCGAACGCACAGCTCACTAAAGTTTCTTCGCAGTCTCGGATGAGTGGTATAGCAACGCACACAAACAAATCAACAGACAGACAGTATTTTATATACTATAGAGTACAGACTAGCTGTACCCGGAAAACTTCGCGAAATTACTTTTTTTTTTATTTCCAATTAATTTTTGGGTGGTCTGTTCATGCTGCTGTACCCCGTTTTGCACCCCCCCCCATACCCTAGCCTTAATACTTATTTGTTAGACATAAATCTTCGTAGGCACACGCACAACAACGCAGCATAAGTTTTTCACTAAATTTTTGGGTATTACTCTCAGCCGCTGTGCTCGATTTTGCACAACCCTCCTCCAAAAGTATGATCTATTTTTGGCAGAAACTTTGTGATTAATGTCTGTCTGTATGCACGGTACAAATTTTGCAATCGATTTACATCATCTTCCTGATGACCTGAAACTTGAAACAGCTCATAACTAGATGATAATGCAACAGAAGAGAAAAAAGATTGGAAAAAATAATTATTTACATAAAATATAATATTATTTTAAATATGCATCTTTAAACTAACTGCCCGATGTGCCAGAGACTTGAAACTTAAAAAACAACAGTAAAATAGCATAAAAGAAGTCGTAAAAATTATTTAAAAAATTAAAATAATAATTTTGGGTATACTACGTTAAAAAAACACGATTGCGAAATTTTACAAACAAAACTAAAAAGAAAATAATAGTAACTATAAGAAATATTTAAAATGCCACGTTTTGAAGACGGACTAAAAAGTACAAAATCATTTATCCACTGAAAATGCTTCTTTGAATAAAACGAAAAATGTGTGGCACATGCAATAGACAATGGTAAGTAGTGCAGAGAGTAGCTGTCTTTAAGAAAACTAATACAACAGTTCATATAATTGCAGTGCAATAATATTGTTAGTGACCCGGGTGAACTATTCGTGCGTCAGTTACCACATATATACGGCGAACATACTAATATACATACATGCAAATATGCACACACATAAATATGCACATACAGTCGTTCAAAGTTACATACATACAACAATACAATACATACATAAAACAAAATATACATACCATACAAAACATGTATACCATTATACATAACATGCGTAAAATACATACATAGTTTGCTTACAATAAATGCATACAATAAAATAATACGTTATATGCATACAATACGTACATACAACACACATAAAGACATATAGCCTACATTAATAAATACGAACATAAATACATACAATATAATACCATTTACACAATGCATACATATCATACAGTTAGAAATGCATAATTATACCTACAAAACATGAATACAATCTGTACATATTTACAGTGCGTACTCACAATGCTTTCATGCACTATACATTCAAACATTCATATATTCAGTACACACAATACATGCAAAGAATACATACTATTAATACATATATCACATTCAGTACACACATATGTTCGTGCTTATACATACACTTACGTACAGTCATACAAACAGTTATACATTAATTACTTATTCCCAGAATGTATTTTTCGTGTAATACCATTCCCAAAACCGATTCCTCGTATAATCCGATTTAGCGAAACGGATTTTCTGTGTAGTCCGATATCCCAAAAGAGATTTCATGTGTCATACGATTTACCAAACCGGTTTTTCGTGTATACCTATTTTCCAAAATAGTTTCATCGGGTAATCCGATTCCCCGAAACAAACTTCGAGTGTAATCCTATTTATAAAATAATAATAAACAAATGTGTTGTCCAATATCTTTTAAAAAATATTCTAATGAAATCTGATTTCTAAAAAAGGTCCAAGGGTCGTTAGTTAAATCCAATTTCCTAAAACAAATTGTACATGTGATCCAATTTCCCAAAATGGATTTCTCGTATAACCCGAATTCATAAAACCGTATTCTCGTGTTACTAGATTTCCCGAAATTTAGTTCTTGTATGATTCCGCGTTTAAGCAAAGTGGATTTTCCAAAAAGTATATAATAGTAATACAATTTGATAAAATAGCAAAATTTCTGGTGTAGTAAATTTTTCCAAAACGGATTTCATGTGTAATCCAGTTTCCGAAATGTACTTCTCGTGAGATCCGAATACCTAACACAAAATTGATGTCTAGTGTAAATCGATTTTTAAAAAGTGATCTTTGTGAATACAGATTTCCCAAAACGTGTTT
Organism: Medauroidea extradentata; assembly: GCA_003012365.1. Lineage (NCBI taxonomy): Eukaryota > Metazoa > Arthropoda > Insecta > Phasmatodea > Phasmatidae > Medauroidea > Medauroidea extradentata. The sequence continues at coordinate 18,282 of PNEQ01072312.1, forward strand.
TATCATGTAATACGATACATTAAAACGGATTTTTCGTGTTATTAGTAGCCACAAAACGGATTTATTACATAATATGTTTACCCGAAACTGGTTTCTCATGTAATTCGATTTCCCAAAACGCATTTCTTGTGTAATCTTATAAAAATCATGTAATCCTATTTCCCAAAATGAATTTCTTTTGTAATCCGATTTCTTAAAGTGTAATTCTCGTGAAAACTAACTATGCAATTGGGTTTCTCGTGTGATCCGAGTTCTCAAAAACAGATTTGTCATGTAATCCATTTTACAAAACAGATTTTTCCAGCAATAGTATTTCTCAACCCAATTTTCTCTATTAATCCGAGTTCCAAATTAAATTCACATTGTAATCTGATTTTCTAAAATGGATTCCTGTGTAATTCGATTTTCCAAGATGACTAGTTCTTATAATCTGATTTAAAAAATGTAATGTGGTCCGACTTTACAAAATGAATGTTCTGTTTAATCGGATTCCTGAAAAAATTGATTTCTCTAGTTTTCTGATTTCCCAAAACAGAATTTCCCAGTAATTCTTTCTTTCTAAATGGTAGTCGGAAACAATAAGATTTCCCAATACGGATTTCTTTAGTAATACGATTTTCCAAACAAATTCATAGTTCAATGCGATTTCATAACACGGATTTATTGTGTAATATGGTATTCAAAACGGATACTCGTGTAATCGGGTTTTCCATAACTAATTTCTCGTTTAATCTGATGTCTTAAAATGGATGTGTCATGCAATCCGATTTCCCAAAATGGATTTCTCTAGTAATCTAATTTCGCAAAATAGATGTTTCTAGTTATAGGATTTCCCAATTTTGTTTCTCGTGTAATACGATTTCTCAAAAGGGGTTTCTTGTGTAATCCATGTTTTCGTGAAAGTCTTGTGTAATCTATGTTTTCGTGTTATGCTGTTTCCAAAAACGGATTACTCACATAATCCGACTTCCAATAAACGGATTTCTCGTCTAATACGATTTACAAAAACCAAATTCTAGTGTAACACGATTTTCCAAAATGGATTTCTCATGTAATTCAATTTCTTAAAATGGATTTTTCGTGTAATCCGATTTCCCAAAGGGATTTCTCGAGTAATCTTATTTTCCCCAACTCGATTCATCGTGTAATCCGATTTTTCATAGGCCTAATTGATTTCTCGATAAATCCAATTACCCGAGAAGTAATTTTAGTGTAATCGGTTTTCCCTAAATTTAATTTTTGGGTATTTAGTTTTACAAAATCGATTCCTCGTGTAATTCATTTTCAGAAAATGGATTATGTCTGTGTAATCCGAATTCTCGTGTAATTCGACTGAAATTTTTGTGTAATTCGATGTCCTAAAATGGATTTTGCGCATAATCCTATTTCCCAAACCGGTTTCTGTAGTAATTCAAGATAGGTATGATTCAATGTCCAACACATGTTTCAATCTTTGTGGTTCCCAAATCCGGTCGGTATTTTCCGACGTACGCCCGTCTGAACATAACAGTTTTTAGAGAGTTTTACGTGCCCAAAAGTCGTTATTCTAATAATTGTACTGAAATTTTAAGTGTGTAGGCACATTGTTTAAAGTGTGTGTTCTTTCCGAACGTGTAGATTACGTAATTATGTTAAGTGGTTTTGTCGAAAAGGAACAATCGTAACTTGCTGCTACAAGCTAGTTAATAGAGCACTATGAAGTTCTCACTTTACGTAGAATATCTTACATTTGACAACCGGAGAAGGCACGCCGGGTACTTACACCTGTCTAGCTCGCGTCGCGCGGACCGCGGCCATTAGTAACCCTGATAAACGATTCGCTCTTTGTGATGCTAATAGCGGGCGTGAAGTGGATGCGGTAGGCGCTGGGCGCCGTGAATGAGAAGGCTTTGTGGCGACTTGACTCTTTCCAGACTCGGGGGATGCATCCATCAAGAGCGGCTACTCAGGACAACAACAACGTATGTCGCGAGTACCCGCCACGCCTGGCTAGCTTCTGTTTTCTCCCAGTCAAAACAGGTACACTGTAAAAAAAAGAGTTAATTTACCTGACAGAAATGAAAGGCGATAGTTCCTAACCTGTATGGGATTTTTTTCCCATACTGTTCACCAAAATTCACAATATTACGTGAAATTTCGTCAACACGTACGTCATGCTCAGAACTTCCCTCGTACCATGTAAACACAAGCTCAGTGGAAAAATATGGTGGTTTAGTGTTTGGCTTTATATTTTACAGATAAGGATCTTTTATTTATTTGTCTCGTACAGCGTATTGCGCACGAGTGCGAAATTTCTCTCTTACATGTGAAAACATTTTATAATTTTTGTTTCCAGTGTAGTCATTCAAAAGACGGCAAACATTTGCGAGTACGGGGTTGCAATACTCCGCATAGTAATAACTATATTGTCAATAAAGTACCGTTTTTGTATACAAACTCAATAACTTTGACAGTCATTGTTGTATTTATTTAATTCAAGAGTAGTCCTCGAGGGGAATACTACCACCAGTTGAGCCTTGCGCTTAGAGGTGCTGTAGTAAGTTGTGAGGTAGCAAAGTTCGACCTTACGCCCCAACGCTGCTAGGCGCCAAGCACGCTTGTTTAGCTCACGTGTGTACACAAAATTCACAGCTGTGATACCATCGTACTTTGACAGTAAATTGTAGCCATCATGTCTAGTTATAACTCTATCTTTGATTTTTTTTTCGGCAGTAAATATATACAGAATTTGTACGAATTCATTATATCATTTATCAAAATAATTCTAACTTAAAATTGAAAAATGTAATGCATGCCTACATGTATATCTATACACGTTGTACATTTTATGTAGATATTACTTTCGCGTGCAGAGATGAGTACAGTAAGAAATAGAACATACACAAATACTTATATAAGGATTTATATCCTGATTTCAGCCATCCTGATTTCCCGAAATAGCTTCAGGCGAATCCTAGGATGATTCAGTAATGCCTCGCTCTTTAGTATTGCAGTGGTTTCGAAAATATTTTTTAACGCAAATTAATACATACATCAAAAATTCATTCTCACACTTTTAACACTCTATGTTTCATCGTTTGTATCTGAATTTTTCTGCTGCAATACACCAAACGGATTTTTAGATTTCCGCCTCTGAAACATCACGTATATTGTTGTCAAAATAAGCCAAAATGAAGGAAAATAATTGTTTGCTAGCTAACGGTACATTATTTAAAAAAAAACGCTCTGTCAAAATTGTGCATCGTATGACTTTACACAGCTTAAAATTTTTTCAAAGCATTTGGTTAAAAAATATTCGAGTTATTTGCAATTGTTTGAATTAACAAAGAACATGGCCGACTCCTCACCAAGCTTCTGTCATTGTACTAAGTTGTGTCACCGTCTCTAATGACATCGTTGTCGACGAGACATACAACCATCAAAACAAGGCCACGGGCACACTAGAGGTCTTAAACTTGTTTAGTTAAATACATTCCCTTGGAGAAGAAGTCCTGTGCCTCGGATACATTAGCAAAGGTGTTGTATAATTAATACGGGGTGTCTGGTAAATAACAAGTAGAGACGTGTTAGTGAAACATAAGCGGAGGACCTTGGCCCAGTTATTACATTTTCGTCATTTAGACAGAGTAGGTCATAAATCAACGAAAAACCTGTTAAATGATATTTGCTGGTTTATGTAAGGTAAAACATAAAATATATACCACCCTAGAACATAAATTTCGTTAACCTTGCAAGTAAAACTTTTCACAAGATGATGCGTTCCTGGACCCCGATTAAATATCGCCAACTGCTATTTGCATCGACGCTGTGCAACGCAAGTGCAGAGCAAGTTAAATGGGTCACATATTGCATGCGTATTAGTATTTAATTCCACTAAATCGCAACCAGATGCAAATTTTGCGATATTTAATGGGCCCCCAGGGTCAGCCTTTTCTAACAATGAAATTTTTTAGTTCTCATTTCGACGCAAGGGATACTGCCAACGAAATACTTCATACTCTGGCAAAATATTTAGTCTTAAGGGTAGTCTCCAAGGGAAAGACAAACACCGGTTGAACGGCTCGCCCTTTGAGGCGATGATGCGCGAGGTGAGTAAGCAGAAATAAGCCTTACAGTCCGCGCTCGTCTAAGTGACGATCTTGCTCGTTGTAGTCCAATAGCATTCACATTAGATCTGCAACTACATGATATTATTGCACGTGTCGAATGCCAAGGAACTGAACTACAGCTTCCATTGCGTACGTTCCTCCTTTACCTGCAGTAAACAGAGCGACGAAGTCCTAAAAATACCATTTTCAGCCATGTTCACTATTGTTTATTCATTTAATGACATACGATAACACTAAAGTAAAACGCGTCGTCTACATAAAATAGCTCTATATACTTCGTGGAAAAATACCATATTCCCAGAACAGTTATTTGCGAAGATACTGATACAGCGCAAACACTAAAACTAATATTTAGGATTGCTGTTTTCTATTAATTCTCTACCGGCTTTTGAAACGCTGCGCTGCTCGTGATTTCGCCAGCATTTATCCACGTTGTTCATCATTTTCACTGTCTGAAATATTTTGGCCAACACATTAGTCCCAGCAACTAATCATGATTAAGAGTGACGAAAGAATAGAGAAAATGTGAAAATTAGAAAGCGGGTTTCCTAACGAGTTTGACTAGTTACCACTCCGTTTCCAATTACAGTCACCACCACGTTGTTGTTGTATGCTATCTATGATTGCATATATTTCATGTATAGTATGTATGTCTTGTAACTTATAAGGATATGAATCTATGGGAGTATCTGGACGAGGCAGATTGTGTGTGATAAAGTTAGTATTGAGAATGAGCACGACTGCAAGAGTTTTACAATGGTCTTTCACTACTGTATGAAGAACCATGTAATGCAGCATGGTGACAGAGTGTTTTTATGTAGTTTTGAGTTTATTTTTACTGCGTTCTCTCTTTGGGGGAGTTAACGGCTTTCAGTTTGCAAATGGGCGGTGTTGGAAACAAGCAAATGGTGCAGTCGGCGTGGCTAGGACACCGAATATGGATTTAGCGACGCCCAATTTGGCCGATGCGTGGCGGTTATGGTGCCAACAATATACAGTTTATGTAAGGGCTCAGTGTTTAGAAAATAAACCCGGACAACGTCGAGTGGCGATTTTATTGCATTATCTAGGATCGCATTCGTTTGAGATTTTTAATTCTTTTGGTCTCGACCTGGAGATGATAATATTGTCTCTAGATTTCATGATTTTTGTTCCCCTAAAACAAATTATAATCATTGAACGATACGATTTTTTGTTTATGTGGTGGCAAAATGAAGGTGAAAGATAGAAGACTTTTCTGTTCATCTCAATAATCTGAGTTCTTCTTGTGACTTTGGTGATCTCAATGATTCTATTATTAAAAATATTATTATTTGTGGACTGTTGCCACAATGTAACAACATACGACAAGTTCTCCTGCAGGAAAATTCATATACACTAGACAAAGTCTTGGAAGTTGCGAAGACTCTTCAATCAGACTGCGAAGGATGCAGGGTGGTTCTAGGACGATCGACAATATCATAATATAATGGGACTGCGTTCGTCTCGTCGTAGCAGATCCCGTGAACGGGATACACAACAGAGGTACCAGCTGCACAGGAGCTCTTTCAGACCTCGCCGATGTGGAAAATGGGGTTGCAACATAAATATGGCAAGTGCCCTGCATATGGCCAGGTATGTCTGAATTGTAAAAAAACGTACTCATTTCAAGAGAGTGTATAAAAGTCTGTAAACCAGGACAGTCGGCATTGTCCATAACAAGTGCACTTATGGTGTTGATTTTTGTATTTCGGGTATATACTCACTATTTTCTGATGTAAAATCTTGGGCAATTCAGGTGGTTATTAATAACAATACGGTGTCATTGACGTTAGATTCGGGTGCAGAATCAAATGTTTTATCTAACAGTACATTTCACAGGTTAGGTCTAGGTATGAGAGCACTTTAAAAGGATAACCCTCTTCAGTTGTCTACTTTTAATGGTGATAAATTGCCTGCACTAGGCTAAGTCATATTATACTGTAATTTTGCCGATTTGAAAAAAAAAAAATAGAAATTTTTTTTGTATTATGTATAGATTGTAAATATATTTCAGGTACTGACGCCTGTATCAAATTGTATCTTCTTAAACGTAATCCACAATATCATGTAAGAACTATAGAGTCGAAAAATTATTTTCATGTTATGTTTGCTGATGTATTTACAGGTATTGGGTGTTTGTCCTTGGGCTATTATCGAAAAACGTAATGGTAAATTACGCCTTTGCCTAGACCCATATTATTTAAATAAAGTTATTATAAGGCCACGATTTTCTATGCCTGATTTTGAGGAGGTACAATGCAAATTAAATAATACAAAATATTTTTCACGCTTAGATGCTACTTCTGCTTTTTGGACAGTTTCATTAGATTATGAGGATTCCCTAGTTTGTACTTTCAATACTCCGTTTGGTCGTCATAAATGGTGCACACTACAAATGTGGATTAATGCAGCAAGTGATATTTACCAATGTGAAATGCAAAAAATATTTTGGGCATATCAATAATTTGATTATATGGTTGTATGAATTTTTTTATTTTTGGCACTACAGAAGAGGAACATGACAATGTACTTACGTTAGTATTAGAGATTGCCAGAAAAGGGAGCTTAAAATTAAAAAAATATATATATAAATGTGTCTTCAAGGAAAAGACTTTACACTTTTTGGGACATATTTTCCGATAAAGTGGTATTTCCAGATCCGGACAGAGTATCTTCTACTATCAATATGACACCACCTACTTGTGTCAAAGAACGCCAAAGTTTTATGGGCGTTGTTAATTATGTTGGTCTATTTATCAAAAATTCGACAGCTAATACGAGTAATTTAACAAATTTGTTATGAACGGAGATTGCGGTTTTGGGATGAGTGTCATCAGGATGAATTTGATGATTTAAAAAAATCTTGTTACAATTTTCCCCGTATTAACATACTTTGATCCTGAAGAACAAATAACACTTTCTGTGGATGCTTCAAAGGATGCTCTAGGCGCAGTCCTTTTACAAAATAAAAAAACAGTTGCGTATGCATCTACTACTGTAACACCTACAACATGTCATTATTCTCAAATAGAAAGAGAATTGCTTGGAATAGTTTATGGTGGTTTCAAATTTGATCATTATTTTTGTATTCTCAAGTTGTATATGTAGAAACGGACCATAAACCACTCATTTCTATTATCAAGAAACCACTCTTGGCAGTCCCACCTCGGCTGCAAAGGTTAATTCTCAAATCACAGAAATACAAACTCATTTTGACACGTGTACCTGGTAAACATATAAAGGAGCTGATACACTTTCTCGTACAGCTACTATGCAAGACAATTCTTTCACAGCAGTAGAAAATAAGCTAGAAGCTCACATTAATTTAATTATTCTATATTTGGCAGAGTCAGATGAGAATAAAATACTCATAGAAAATGAAACAAAGCATGATCAAACTCTTCAAAAGGTTATATATGGACTAATTGTAATTTATACAGACTTCACAAGAGAAATTTCAGTGGATGTAAGTATTCGTAAGACAAGTATGCCCGAATTCTTTGCAAACCACTTTTGAATTGCCATTTACTTTCTCCATAAGTAACTCTAACAGGTTCGTACTATAGCCTACACAATTTACACAAATTTCGCATGCCACTTTGTACTGTAAATAGTCCCGTAAATGATGCTGAGGGGCTTAATGTCCCATCACAACATGCTTACAACAGTGGGATTCAAATGTCAAACATAATTATTACTCTTCGGCTGATAAGTTTCAAAGATAATTATTTTAAACAATGCGTATTATATGTCACGAGAATTGTTTTTATCACAGTTAGCCAATTTGTATTTTCAACAATGAATAATGTAAAAATGTAATTTTTAAATTCACAAAATTTATGGGCGAGTAAATTTTGTCATATTGAAACTTCAGTCAACAAATTTTACATGGAATGCTTAATGTTTTCTGTTTGACGGAGTAATTTTTAAAGTTGATCCATCAATAAAGATTTTAAAAAATATATATTTCTCATGCCAGCAAGTTTTATGTAGGCCGAGCTTTTAGTGTTACGTTGACGGCGATGTCGTTAAAGACAGAATTACTAACCAGAATTATTAGTGAGGGGAAGTTAATTGCCCATGATTTGTTATAAGAAATCATCCCAGTATTTACCAGTAGTGATTTTGGAAAACTCGGGAAGTTGAAATGAAAATGAGTGAACCAGGAATGGATCCCGGGCCGTGCCGAGTGAGAGTCCAAGTGCATTCCCACAGCGCAACCTTGCTCGGATGTTACATGAGAATCAAGCATTACACGGAACTTCAAAGGATATTTTAGTTACAAGCAAAGTCCTTGGTGGACGTATTCGTTACAAGATGTGACCAAGAATGACGGAACTTGATGATTCCAGTTTACCATCCCCTTCCCTTCGTCACAGCGTAACTGGTCAGACATCAGATTGTACTGTGACTTGAGAGACGTAATTAATTTGTGGCTTACACAATATGCGTCCTTAACTGGCGGTTAACTTATTTTGTGTCTTCTACCGCCCGCCTTCAAATGTTTCGTCGTGAATACCGTACACGAGTCTTGAAATCCGTACCTCAGAAGTATGCAACAACTGAGTTAAGTTTTGAAGTGTTATAACATTGGAGAAACTCAAGAGTCAACAATAGAGATACTCAGTAAACAACGAAGGATTTAAGAGTCAACAATATCATGGGTGTCCCATTGGAGGAATAGAAATTCGTAGTAAAGTTCTTTCCTAGCGAAGTTTATTACACCTGTCTATGGGCTCAGATTGCTATTATTTGCACAAAGACAGTAATTGGTGGCGTCTTATTCGTACTGAGTGCTGTTTATGTATTAACTCGATTTTTTCTCATATATAAGCCGTCTGTATTAATTTTATTTAGAATTAACAGTGGCTCTGCTCTGTGCCACGAGGTCTGCGAACTGCACTGCAACTGGAGAAATATGAAACCATATAAAAATTTTGTTAAATTTATCAATAAATACCGTAAGTGGAAAAGGGTGGGGGACTTCGGACACATGGGGTGACTTTGTGACATCACAACATAATTTTTTTTTTTTCGCAAATATTGTAGCCCTGAGTAAAGAAATTTACTTGATATAAATTCCGATAGTAAACAGAACACGATATTTCATTAATATTTACGCACAGTTGAAAATAATAACGGGACATAAAAATAGTTTAAGTGTCCCAAAATTACCCCCGCGAACGGTATCAAGTTCCGAATTTTCTTTTTTCATCGGATGAAATAAAGCGGAAATAACAAAAATAGCGCTATATATTTACACACGTGTATGTATATGTATATATATATATATCCGTGTGTAAATGTATATATGTGTGTATGTATATATATATATATATATATATATATATAGATAGATAGATAGATAGGTGTGTGTGTCTGTGTGTGTGGAAACTTAACTTTCCAAACTTTGTGTGCTCAAATACTTAGAAAGAAACACGTATTACAATACGTAATTATATATAGTAATAAATTGTGTAAATATATTTAGTGTTTGACATTTCAACCATAGTGGTTATGACTGTCAGGCACAGTACTAGTCTAGCATGCCACGACTTCTTTGAGATGAGTTAGGATTCTCGGAGACAATGTTTTCTGCCCTGCCAGTACCATTGGCAAACTACGCCGGAGGTCGTTACATTCATAATAGCCGGGGTCGCGAGGAGGCGAAGGGTGGCACAGAGATAATTAAACCATTTAAGGTTGAATAATATTTATTGCGACCGTGCGACATAATGAAGGAGTGCGATCCGAGATATTTCCTCGTAAAAAAGCCATTGCCATCCTTCCTCGCGGAGCCGGGGGTTCAGAATCTGAAGTTAAATGAAGTACAATAACTTGCGGCGTGAGGACAAAGGAGCGGGAGCATATTTGGGGAACCAATCTTACATCTCCACTTTTATTCGTCGCGATAAAAGGCGGGAGGAAGGAGATGCAAAGCACAGGCGGGGGAAGAATGGAGAAACCCGAGGCGCAGAGAAGGGGAAGTTGAAGATGACATAAAATGAACGAGAGTTCACTAAAGTTTTTTTTCCGAAGAACACAAAAAAATAAGGGGGGAGGGGGGAGCCGGGAGTTGATTCTGGAGATGTACAACACATCCTATTAAAAGTTTTAGATTGTTTGGGTTCGGTTGAAAAGGGTGATTTGGAGGAGGGCAAGAGAAGCGGAGGAGTGGGTTATCTCGAATGCCCTCCAGAAGTCTGCGCACTCTTGCCCGTGGTCCCGTCCGCTAATTACCGTTACCTGTGTTACATCGCGTTCTTAATGGCGACACGAGCTTGGGGGTTGATGGTTGAGGGGGGGGGGGGCGTTGGCCGTGCATCGCCTCTGCCGGATACTGCAGCGTGTCCCAGCCTCCGGCACGAACCACTTCAAACTTCCGTCCACGGGGAAGACGAAACTTTTAATTACTTACTTTCTTCTGCACCCCTTCACCCCCTTTATACCTCCCGGCCAGCGCTTAGAATTTTTAGTCCGGTTGTACCCGGCCAAATTTTTTTTCTCGCCACTTTATGAGTAAAGTAAGATTTTTAATATGTTGACAAACAAAACTTCATATACGTTTAATCAGCTGGGAAAGTTGGTATAAGTGCAGAATTAGTACAAACCTGACACCACATTCATTTCATATACACTTATTTCGAGTTTTTCCGTGTGACAGTACACGCAAGCCCGATAACTAGAGATAGTGGAAAATCGCGATAATGTTTTCTGCCAGCGTATTCTGCAAATCAGTGTGTAGTCCTGCGTCATGTATTGTTGGCCGGCGGTTATGTAGCACAGTCAGTTGTTTACAGACGAGTCACAGACGTCCAGTAGTAGCACACCAGAGTTATCATTGGCCCAGTCAAACAGAGAATCGCCAGTAACGAAATAAAAGCCTCAGAAATGAAAACATGACATTTAAGCCTAGCCAACAGTCAACTTTTCCCGAGGTAAATCACCTTCTCTACCGATAACACATTGGTGGGGTGGGTTCGTACGTATTATAGGGCGTGTCCTTAGATTATGTAAACACAGCCGTGCGGCATTTAACTATCTGGACGAGCAGAGTTTCCTGACAGCCCTACCGGCATTCATATTACCGTATATCGCAAACGGCTAATTTCCAAACCAGTGTTAAATATTTGTGTTTCTTTTATCTACTAGTCTCATCCCTACGTATCTGATCATCGCTTCTAAAACAAAGTGTATTGCCATCTAAAATTGTGAAACTTTTGTACACCAAGAATTGCCAAAACGATTCCCAGGAAATCTAACATGTAGCAGTCCACATGAAGAAATAACAATTAAAAATGCATATATTTTACAATGACGTCATCATTGTACGCGTCTTTTATTTTTTTTATATTTATTTATATTAAATTTGCCGAGCTGTATTCATACTACGCGAGAAAAAGTTTATAAGTGACATAAGGCCTATATCTTTAATGCTCTGACATTTTGAAAAGAAGCAACATATTTATTGTTGTATTACGTAATATGCATCATTAATTACTCATCTAATAACCACAATTTCTGGCGAATATTACCTCTATTAAGTGGTTATTTTAAAATACCCTGATATTCCACCGAAGCAAGTTAGGTACCCTTAAGGGTGTATTTAAAGGTCAAGAGGTAAAGGGACCACGTAAACTTCTCCATGTCAAATCAAGTACTACCCAAATTCCAAATGGCATATAGTAAAATGTTTAAAATTGAGCAAAGATTCTACACATGCTCAAGATTTCTTAGTCTAATGGGCACTGATGCTGCACACATTTTATTTTTAAACTGATTCATGTTCAGAAATAGTGTAAATATGATCGTACTGTTGCGGAACGTCGATAGCAAAAAAAAAAAAAAAAAAATTGTATGTGCCCTCCCCCCTTTTTTTCTCTTCCTCTGACAATTTTGAAACCAATTCTTAATTAGTTCCTGGGGACTCTCAGAAAATTAAATAAAATATTTTAAAAGTGAAGAGAAATATACGAATTTGCTTCAGAGATATTTTTATGTTAAAGTTTTACAGACCACATTAAATATTATAATTGGCAGGACAATACGATCTAACACATTAACAAATTGAACGGTATTTGACATGGTTATAATACAAAATATAGCGATATCTGAGGAGTCGAGAAATTTACTATGTGAGCACAGGTTATAGTGACAACCAAACCAATCGGTATATACTTAGTTTAGTTTTTGTATTGCTACGACGTATGCCAGCTTGACGTGCTCATACACCACCCCCTGTGGATAGAAAGCCTCTGCACTCCTGACCCAAGGGCCCGTGACGTCTCATCGGGTAGTCCAACTACGTCCAGCCGGTATGTAAACGGTAGCACGCATAAATTATAATACCGATTTGCCTTCATTCGCGAAGCACTGAACTGTCATATAAAGTTTTCGCAAAATGGCCTTATTCTGAAGGACTTTAAGAGGAGTCCTCGACTGGCGCATGGACGGCGTTGCAACGTGTCACGTGTATTATTTTTTATCCGAAACCGCTTAACTTATTCGTATTATGTATACCTACGAAAATAACACACACTTGAAACTATATTTCTATGTTTACGAAAATTCAGCACGCTTGTTAGAAACGTGATTTCTGGGCCTCTCGAAATGGCTAAAAACGTGTTTTTTAGACTGCTGTAACTCCGAAAATATTACTTGAATTCGTAAAGTGCAAAGCGAGAGGTATTCGTTGGTCTTTACTTCATAATATTTAAATTTCAAATGTGGTCACCGCTTTAAGTCCCGTAGAACATAGACTGCAACGATAACACCTTGCACGCCAGTTTGGCGCGCTGCGAATAGAGGCGATATGCTTCTCGTCAAACGTCTAAAATAAGAAAAACTATCCGGTACAAATATAACAATAAAAAAAGACGTTGATAACTGTGGTGAACCGCGCCCTTAGGGGTCAGCCTACTGGTCGTGAGTTTGAGTGAGTGAGGCACGGCGCCAAGGGCGATGTTGGCCGGCTCATCTGGTGCGGTATCGCCTCTAACCCAAGACATTCAACGGCGTGCAGTGGTATCGTAGGTCACTCGCCTGACTGACACTTTCAGTCGTAACCCCATCTTTTTATTGGTGGTTTTTCAGGTATAACAGGTTTAAAGAGCTGATTTTAAAGCCGTTTTGAGGGAATCCGAATTAATCTTTCTTTTTAAGGGACCTCCCTAGATAGGTTGTGTTTGTGTGTGTGTGTGAGGCAAGAGCGTTAAGAGCGCTGTTGACCGACGTATGTAATACATTATCGCCTCTCCGCGCAAGCCCCTCAGCTGGCGTGCAGTGCTTTACTATTATCCTCTTTCCTATAGGACTTTAAGCGGTGACCACAGTATTTTATTTATGGGCGGACTAGTTCAAGTCTAATGCTTGTTTCTATAGTGGTGATTTTTGAATCAGGTTGTTATTTTTCCACATACGGTAATCTGGGAAACCCATTTTTTGACATTTTGAGGGGCCCCAAGAAAAATGTTTCTAATTAACGTTCCGAATTTTTAAAACTATTAGTGACATAGTTTGAGGTGTGAGTTTTTTTTGTATATTTACAAATACATTTTACGTTAAATAGTTTCGTCAGAAATAGAATTGTCGTAACTCGCTGCTACGTGTTTGAAGTGCAGGTAGGGAGGCCCCTTAACGTGCAGTATAGAAACTACCTTTCGTAATCGTTTCAAATGTATTTTCTCTTCGTACATTGACACAATCGGCACATGTGGAATAGTTTCGTAATAAGAACGCATTTTCGAACACACTGCAGTGGATTTTAAGCACGTGGTTGGCGGTGCCCTTAAGGATGTTCAAGTGCGATAAAATCATAATTTTATATTTTTATGAAATATTGTTAGTTTTGAAGATGATACTTGTGAGTACGTTTTACTCTTACAAAACAATTTTAGCTCTCATAGTTTTCTTATAACGGAGTGTCATAGTCAAAATTTGCTTGTTTCGCTGCCGTGCAAATAGTGAAAACCAATCAATCTGCTTAAATGAAATAATTCACTGTGAACTTACATCTCATGAGCTATGCAATAAAACTTAAAAAAAAAAATCATATTTTTAAAGTAAAAAAATTGCAAAAGTACAATAAAATGTTGCAAATTCAGCAATTTTTTAAAAACCTAAAAACAGTTTGTGGGTTTTTTTCGAATTGTTTTATTACGTAACCCATAGTATGGTATTTCGCTGTGACTTATTCCACGTACGTAAGTCAATTGGTTTTAACAATTTGCATGGCAGTAGAACATGCAAATTTTGACTTTGACGCGCCGTTATGAGAAAACTACGTAAGTTAAAATGGTTTCGTAAGAGAAAACTGCAGTCAGAAGTATAGTCTACAAAACTGACACTATTTCGTACAAATATAAAATTATGACTTTATCGCACTTGAACACCCTTAACCTACTTGCGAACCTCGCCGATTCGAGTACTGCCGATCTGCACCGAACATTTTAGTGATGCGCCGCGCTGTGCTGACCTGGTGGGTTCGCCGCTTTAATCAGGCCTTTATTGCTGGCTCGCCGCGCGTCTGGCCCATGCCAGAGCTTCGCAGCCGTTATGCAAATGTTATTCTGATGAGACGTGACTGATGAGAAGGTGAATGGCAGGGGTGAAGGGGCGCCCGTGGGAAGATACTCGCTTGCTCACTGCTGCAGGGCAAGGAAAAAAACTCGCAAGAAGTGGTTCGTGCTTTCCACAAGTTGCTTTGCCTTGTTTGCAAGAGAACCCAAACAAGCAACAACTCCCCCATCTGACCACGCTCACTTGCGGGCAGAAAGCAGGTGTTTCGAAACCCAGGCGATGTCAAGAATCAGTCGCATATATCTGCTGTTGTTTTCTTTCACTCCTGGGTTATTCATGTCAGCAGAATCGTTGGTAATGCGGGGTGTGTAAATATATTGATAAATTGAACAACGGAAGAGCAAATTGTAGCAGGGACTCTCTTATCCTGGAGTCATATTTTTAACGAATTTGTCCTACTATTTTTTTTTTATTCCTGTACGTTGTTATTGTTCTACCAACTTGTGTAGATGTTAGCAGATTTATTGTTTTTTTAGAAGTTATAATTGTACATTATCCCACAAAAGCCGTTATCTTACGCAAAAAAAAAAAACACTTACAAAGGTGCGCTTTACACAACACATCACTACTTTTTTTCCCCCAACGTACGAGGTGATATAATTCCAAGTCTTTTCTCATTAGTTACGTAGTTTTCTTAAGGGAACATCATTATCGATTTTATTTAGCACTTTCAGCTTATTTAGAATTTATTACTTCCGATAAACTATGCCCTGTCGACGTGACATATGCAAAGCCATCTCTATACTCCCTGATTTATGAAACAAGCCATGCATTTTAAATGTTCAGTGGCAATATGAATCCAATTGTGGTATAGTTTTAGTGTATATATTCATCAACAGAATAGAAACAATTTCTTAATAAAATGTTTTCAGAGGTTTTAGACACGTTTAATAATTAATATATCCTTTACCGTCAACATCTAGCGAAATAAATTTACTATAAATTTGAATAGTAGAGTACAAAGAACTTTCTGATATAACCATGTGAAATATCGATTTTCAATTGTGGATACCGGCACTCCCCATACAATCTTACGATTTACTGTGCAATGTACGTGTAATGATTTATATTCTATTTGGAATGGAGAATCTCCCCACATCGTTTGTACCTATAGTTTAGAGGTGTTCCGAATATTATGCCGCTCTGTTGCCAGCTTTTGCCACCAAGTCTAAGCCTTAACACTTATATACACTCAGTCAGGGGCGTCATTTCAGGTTTTTCTAGGGGGGGGGGGGGCAAGATTTTGTTTTCTGGCGACAGTGACCTTGTTGCATATTTTTTATTAATTAAGCATGTATAAATTAGATACTTTAATAATAAAACTTCAGTTTTATGTACTTAGGTTAGCATTATTTACATTAAAAAATACAAAAAATATATTTATACACATAAAATTCTAAATCCAGGCTGTAGCCCCAAATGACGCTCCTGCACTCAGTCCGCTTTATTATACGTTAAAAAACTTTACACGGCCGCCATATTGCCACATATTAAACTGGAACTTTAATTCTGATCACGTTTTCGTTGTTACCATATGCGTGCACCAACACAATATAAACCGAGGTTACTTATCACTAGTATCAAACAGCGTTACTCTCACCACGTATGTATAGTTTCTCACAGTTATGAAGATTTTCATGTAAAAATATTTCAAGTATAAAATACTATTAATTTTGATATAGGCCCTACTGGACAGTTTGTTTATGCAGTAAAAACACGTGGCAAAGGAAAACACGGCTGTTTACATGATAACTGCTTTATTTACATTTGCCGGAAATACTTACAAAAAAAAAACTAGAATTTTACCAGACAGATTAAAATCCACTTTTGTAGGTAGGCATCTATGTTGAGCATTCGAAGCAATAAAAGTTGAAATCAATCGCATGGCTGAGAGCGTATCCCGCAGCAGGCAACACCAGAGATAACTGGCATCACACAAACTCCATCTGCATAGATGATGCTGGATGCGTCGGTCAGTGAGGTACGAGTTGTTGTGCTTGAAATAAAGTTTGTGGTTTTCACAATTTCAGCACACCGACCCACTTTACGACTCAGCTGCAACCGTCCCATCTCGGTTACACAACACATTATTAATTTAACTGCAAACGACGAGGAGAAAATATTGGCTATGGCACAACATACATCAGGATGGTTGGGTTACAATAACGATACGTATTTTAAGTATCATTACATAATTATACTTAGTAGAGTTTTTTGTCCGATAATCGATTCAGACGTTATTGTCAACTTATAATTAGAAAGTACAGAAACGTGTAAAAATAAAACGGTCCCTCGAATGAAATAAAGCTGAAGCTACAACTAGAACTTTAAATAATTACTGTCAAGCGTATTTTGAAATTATAATCCACAAAGGTTACGCTCGCATCAACTCATGAAAACAACTGAAGGGTGCGCCGAATAACGCTGTATGGCACATTTTTTTTTTTTTTTTTTCCGTTCTTGCGTTTTACATGGAATGCCGTTGTACGAACACTCCGCGTCTAGTTATGTACGTCTCCTCAGAATACCAACATAAAGCACCACTACAATGTATAGCTGCATAGCACAAGCATGGCGCACAAACGTGATATGCTAATGTGTTAGGTGCTTTACTAAAAACCATAAACAAAGGAAGAAAGAGGAAGAAAAATGTTTTGGAGTGGAAGGATGTCAAGCGGAAGATGTTACGTGATGCGGGAAAGAGTACACCTCGAGGAAAGGCAATTTAATGGTAGAGAAAAAGCCCCCAACCCAGGTCAGTAGGATAATATTGTATGGCACATCACTTTGTAACATATTTCCATCTGCATCATGAAATATGCAAAATCCTATGATTTGTATTTTACAGAATGCATAATGACCGCGAAATATTTAGACTATTTGCATGTTATGTGAATAAATTGTAAATCGTTATGTGCTGCAAAGTATATTGTATTCTAGTTGTAGAATATGTGTTATGATTTACCTTACTGCGACGAAAATAATCACGTGAAACCTGGTTGCAGTCATCTAGACTTGGATCAGAAGGTGAAATTATACGAACATTATCATAATATCATAGGATGAACAATCATAATTTCTGGTGAACTGCATTCAGCTGAAAAGCCTCAAAGGCGCAAAAAGGGGAAAACGGATGCCATGTCACGCAGATCTGCAACATACAAGTACATGCTCAATAGAATAGAGGTGTGTCGAGAAAACCTACTACATACATTTTCAATAAAGCAGAGGAGAATTCAGACACTTCAGAAAAAGTTAAAGAATGGTATTTCAGTACCGAAAGATGGCCGAGGAAAACATAAGAATAGGCCGCATTCAATAACCCATAATGTACGATGTTTGATTCGTGAACACACAAATAGTTTCCCAAGGCAAGAATCACATTATAGTAGACATACATCATTACAAGAGTATCTGAGTTCTGGCCTGGACTTGTCAAAGATGTTTCGTTTGTTAAAAATAATACATCCGGACAAAAGAATCAGCAGAACAGTGTATCAAGAAGTGTTTCGCACTGACTTTCCAACATTGCGGTTTGGCACACCGAGGTCTGATACATGCAAATATTGTGATATAGCCTATTGTATCACAAGCTTATTACTGCAGATAATGACACTGATGCTGTAAAGATAAAGTTGGAGAGTGATTTGCATCATGCCAAAGCGGAACACTCATATTGTGCATAGCAAAAAATACACTGAGTTAGCTCAGGTGAACAATAAAGTCATTGTATTATGTGAAGATATGCAGCAAGTTTTGTTTTGCCCCACACTTTCTCACTTCAGTATTTTTTACCAACGGCAACTCTCGTGTTACAACTTTGCGTTACATGTTGTAGGAAGTAATAGGGTCACTATGAATATTTGGGACGAAACAGTTGGCAAACGTGGTTCATCGGATACAGCTTCGTGTATCTTAAAGAATGTTACATGGCAACTTCGCTATGCTCAAGGAGGCCGAGGAAAGAAAGTTTATAATGCGGTCAGATCAATGCGTGGGTCAGTAAAACAACTGGCGCAACATTGCACTTTTTTGTTACTTGATTCAGTGCCACTATTTCTCTGAAATACACCAGAAGTTTTTGTGTTCAGGGCAGCTTCCTACGCTGTGATAGGGACTTTGCCCTGATAGGAAAAAGAACAACAGTATCGTGAATAATAGTTCCTACCGAGTGGAAATATGTCATTGCTGAAGATTTTGTGAACAAACCACACGTGATTGTGGAAATGGAGCAAGATTATTTGAGAGATTTTAGCGTTATTGAATCCAGATTTTCATAACCTCCAGAACTCAAAATTACTTAGGTAATGTGGCTAAAATTTTGTGATGATCCGCAAGCCGTTTGTGTTCGCAAGAGTCACAACATACTGCGCGCATGGGAACGTTTTGATTGGAAAAGAAAAAGAGAGGAAGAGCACCAACACAATTACTGAGCTACCTCGTTTGTACTGTACACGACTGCCAGTGAAAAAAGAAAAGACGAAGAATTTGATGGACATGACACTGTATATGGAACCACGACACAGGCTGTTTTGTGAGGAGATCACAGTATGTGAAACTTGACTGTTTTCAAACACATGTCTGGTTTGTAATGCTTATTTTCGTTCGATTTATATACGTTTTAAGACTCGCACACAACGACTGTTTTGTGTAGTATTGAGGTCCTATATTGAAAATGTATAATGTTTTGTGCTATTATTACATATGTGTTATACTACTTTCATGCAACGCATGTTTGACTTGATTTAGAAGCTTTATGTTTTCTGTTTTGTTATTTCTTGTTGTACACAATAGTAACTTGTAGTCTGTAAAGTTTTCATTATAATAACAGTGATATATGTATAAATATTTTAGTGATTTTCCTTCTTTGTACATATGTATATATTAACTTGCTAATGGTACATCAAACGTCTATTAACAATAATTTTTAATTAGCCAGTAATCGTACCATAATGTAATCACCACTGCAATGAGGTAATTTACATCAACCAAGAAGACATTTGTTGTTTTTCTAGTGTTTTCATCTATTCAAATGTATTACATGGTCACTATGTTGTGGGACAATGCTGTATATGCAGTCTTATACAGCATTATTCCACTGTAAGGCTACATAAATTGACCACATCTCTATAAACAGTTACAGGGCTAAACGTTGGTTAGTTACTGTACACAGGTATAACATACAGGAGGGTAGTAGATATTAATTTTTTACATTGTAATTTATCAGCGCACACAAAAACAGGGAATACCGACTCAGTTGTTGTCCTCAGACCTATTTTAAGGAAAGAGCTTGTCTCACACCTTCATTTTATCCAACATTGAACAACACCATAGTATAATCCGTAAGGCCGGGTTTACACATTGGCCCAACACCCGACCTTGGAAGGAATCGGCCAATGTGTAACCGCTACTTGGCCGATCTTGGAACGTTGGCTATGTGTTGGAAGCATTGGCCATTCAGTGTCGGTTTTTAGTCCAAGATCAAAGGGATTGGCGTATGCATTGGTGAAGTCTTCGTCTGTGTTTACACATTGGTGCATGCATTGGTGTTGTGATTTTACATTTTTTTTTTTTGTAGTTTGAGAGGAAAATATTGTTATATGAAATGTTGAAATGGATCAGTGGACATTATTTTGCACATATATATAGAATATGAATGTAGTTGCAGAAATTTACAAATAAACTTGACTCTCAATTTTCATGGAATTTAAATTGGCCGTATGACTGGTTAAAAATGAATTGGCCCAGTGTGTAAATAGCGACTGGCCGTTTCTTGGTCATTGGCATTTCTTACTTCCAAGATTGGCCCAATCACATGGGCCAATGTGTAAATCCGAAGGAGTCATCGACCTGCACATGGACGGCGTTGCAGCTTGTCACGTGTATTATTTTTCACGCGAAACCTCTTAACTTATTCATATTAAGTTTATCTAAGAAAAGATTACACTCTTAAAAACATGATTCCATGTTTTCAAAAATTCAGCACGCTTGTTAAAAACATGATTTTCGGGCCCCTCAAAATGGCTAAAAACGGTTTTTTATACTGTTGTAACTCCGAAAATATTACCTGAATTCGTAAAGTGCAAAGAGAGAGGAATTCTTTGGTCTTTTCTTCATACCATTCAAAAATAAAAAGTTGTGGTCACCAATTAAAGTCCCGTATGAAACAGACTACAAGGAAAACCTTGCACGCCAGTTTGGCGCGCTGCGAATAGAGGCGATATGCTCCTTGTCAAGCGTGGGACTCTGGCTCTTATCGCTACGCTGTTCCGACGCGTCTAAGTGGAAATCCGACATCGGCGAAGACTCCTCTTAAGGGTCTTCTGGTTCTAATCCGCCATTGCTGTTTTGCGAGTTTTCAAGCCTTCAGGAGAAATCGTTTTACTGTGAAACCCAACACTGAAAATTCATACTTAAGTAACTTTTGACGAACTCACATAATTAACTGCGTTCGTAAGAAAACGTTTTTGCGTTATGCATTTTTCAAATTAAGTTATTCGCTGTTTCATTCGACAAAAAAGTTTTTTGTGTGCAATGTTCAAAGAAAATTAATTTCATACAAACATGCGCATTACGATTAGGAACATTATAGTGTATAGGACCCTATAGTCGTCGCTGAAAATTTTTAGGAAAAACGTTTCTATTATGCGAATTCAAGCCCTGAAGAGAGTCGCTGTGCGCGGCGACAAGCCAATGCAGCGAGAGTAGCGAAAAGAAGTCGTGGCCTTGGCTGGTGCGTGGGGACGAGCTATCAAGGTAGGGGAAGGCAGTGAAGGTCACGCACACCAGTTATTTCCTCGATTACACAGCCGCGCTGGGCCACCCTGATTCCTTCTCATGTGTCAGTCGATCTTGTTAGTGTTCACGTATTTTCGTCCGAAGAATAATAGGCTTGGGCCCAGCTGAAACTTTTTTCTCGTTACTACAGGAAAGGGCATAAACAAAAACTGCACATTTTTGCACGTAGCAAGAAAAGAAAAGGAACTCAGTTCTTTGAGTACGGGACAAAGTAAAAGTATTTTACTACTGTCATGGTTTAATTATTACGAATCAGATAAGTTTGGTAATATGAGTGTTTTATATTTTACATAAATAAATTATGTGAGTGCTAATTAACGTCCTACTCCAACTAAGCTAAAGTGCTACTGAGCCACTTCTACGTGTTAAAAAATAATATTTTTACAATATATAACTTTTTCAAGCAATGATAGTTATCTTTGCTGTACCTGGTTGTGTGACTGTTAAACGTAAAACTACTAGATTAATTTTTATTTTGATATATTATCACAGCTGTATTTTATTCAGAAAACGGCAGCGCTCACTGGAAACAACAGAAAATCGTGTGCCACATTCCTTCGTTAGGCCCAATTTCTTCGTGACGCCAGTAAGGTTCGTTCTATGAGACATAATGTTCAGGCGCGAGAAGTGGCCAGCTATACCAGCGCCACACATTAACATTTGTATTGTGGTTTCCTTACTTAGCAATCTAATAATAATATTCTTGAATGTAATGCAACGCACATTATTTTCCAGCATAACGTAATGTACTGTTGAGGACATACGCCATCGCAACATTATGTCGTTCTAGAATTCTAATATAAGATTAAGGAGATAGAAAAATTAAACAGCCTAGTTGACTGTGGTCAACACATTCATAAACCAAAACAACAGAACATGAAAGATCCCATAAGCAATTAGTCAATAACAAATAAAGAATAATAAAATAAACATTCAAAAATAAAAGTCGAAAGGCAAACCAAATAATCTGTAAAACTCAGGACACCACAGTTAAGACAGCACAGACAATAATATTGAGACGAAGACAATGTTGGACACAAGACAAGACAACGACGACGTCACAGACAACAGACTAGACGACACAGCGATGAAGACAAGAAAGAACACAGTAGATTTATTGACTTTTCGCAACATTTCGGGAGCTGACATCTGCTCCTGTCATCATCTGGGACGACATTATGTTGCAATGACATATGTCCACAGTAGTACAGTACGTTATTCTATTCTAATGCAATAAACATTTAAAGACATTATATTCCAGCATGATAAACCATCGGAAACTTTTATTTAACATTAGCTAAGACGGTTATACTAAGTAACCTGTCCAGACATCTCTGTATGTAAAAGACAACACTGGCTGACTGACATATCAAACTGCAGCCCAAACCACTGGACCTAGAATCGTGAAATGTTTTGTGTGGTTTCCCCTCATGTCGTACGCGAGCACTATGAAGAAATTTTTCGAAATTCGACCTCTAAGGGGGTGAAAAGAAGGAAAATGTATTTCCGAAGAAACGTCGATAGAGCTCGAACCCGACGGCATATCATCGTGATTTTTACTTTAATAGGATACACTAAAAAAAAAAAAAAAAAAAAAAAAAAAAAAAAAAAAAAAAAAAAAAAAAAAAAAAAAAAAAAAAAAAAAAAAAAAAAAAAAAAAAAAAAAAAAAATAGCCAATTTAAGAATTTTTCGAAATTCAACGTTTAAGGGGGTGAAAAGACCTTAAATGCTTTTCCGATTAACTATCGACATCTATCCAATCCTTCGGAATAGAGAGTTAATATTCGCTTCAAAATGTTGCTTCCGTAAATACCTAAAAAGTTGTCTCAGGATTTTTTGAAATTCGACCCCCAAGCAGTAAAATGTGTTTTTTATGAATGGTCTATATCACTGAAGCACAATTGACTGTCGTCGTGATATTTACTTCAATTGGTTACGTATGGAAACATCTAAGGTAGGATGTCAAGGTGTTTCGAAATTATTTAATTAAGGGGGCGAAAATACGTGAAATGTGTTTTCGATTATTCCTCCGTATATATCAAACCAATATAGGTATCAAAGCGCTATTTGCTTTAGATTGATGATTTTGTAAGTATCCCAAATGCCATTAAAATATTTTTTTCTGAATTCGGCCCGAAAGAGGTAAATAAAGGGTAAAATGTGTTTTCGATTCAAATTGGATACATATCGATCCCATAGATTTTTATGTATCGACGTGATTTTCTTTTTAAAATTTACGCTTACTCAAATGCCTGAAAAGTAATTTCAGGAATTTTCAAAATTCGCCACTTAAGGAGGTGGAAAAAAAGGGGGGGGGTGAACGTGATTAAATGTGTTTTTAATTAATCGTCGATATATCTTGAACCCAATGGGCTATCGTGTTTTTCACGTCCAAGAGACACCAGTTAAGTATTCTAAAATGTGATACAAGGGTACTTCGAAATACAGTCTCTTAGGAGTTGAAAAGACCTTGAATGTGTTTTTGATAAATCCTCGATATCTATCGAACCCGTTGAGATATGTAGTTGATTTTTGTTTCAGGATGATGACTGCAGAAATGATCGAAAAAGTTTTTATGATTTTTCGAAATTCGGATTCTCAATACTGTGCAGGGGTCATATGTGTTATTTAATGAATGATCGATTTTGATTCGACTGAATGGGCTACCGTCGTGATTTACACCTCAATAGGATGCATATAGAAATGCCAAAGATATGGAATTAAAATATTTTGAAATTCGACACCCAAAAGGGCGAAAAAGCACAAAATATGTTTTCCTTAAACCCATGATATCTATCTAACTAGTAGAGATATTGAGGTGTTGTTCGCGTCAGAGTGATGCATATGTAAGAATTAAAAAATATATATATACGTAAGTTTTCTTTTACTTTTTAAGATAACTTGATAATTAAGAATAAAACTAAGTTTGTAAACTTTCAACGCAGACGATCCGAAAAGCAAATACGACCTGCGAGAAATAAATTTTACAGGAATTTCACCCATCGAAACGTGGTGTTATGCAACATATATGATTGTTTAATATTGTATTACTTTTTAAAATTACATTTGTTTTCATGAATTATTTCGACGTTACATGACGCAGTTGTTCGTAGCTCAAGTCTACATTCCAGGAAGTTCTGGGCTCGAAATCCGTTAAAAACTGCGTGCGAACGTTCAGTTCTGACACACAAAAACTGCATGGCAGATCGAATAAGTGAAATTTGCATGTAATCGTTTAAACTGGCTAAAATGGATTATAATGCAGTTCACTTTCCACTTAGGTTCCTCGTCAACATCAGCTCACATATATCATCTCACTAATCTCAAGGTTGGGGCACAAAATACGTTTCCACGAAACCCTTTTCCACCAGAACTATCTTATAGCATTAAACTTCAAGTGAATATTTTGAATATATTTAATTGAGGGCACCGTCACGAATGGTTGTGCACAGGGTAAATCAGACGTTTTTCATTCGATTGACCTCTTACCACACAACGCCAACTTTGCAATGTTATACATAAGGCCCAGGTGAAGTCGCTGTTATTGGCAGGGACAAACTTAAAGACTGCCTTTCGCGTGAAAACCTATAGCTACTTATCCTGCTGCAGAGATAACTCAACTAGCAACTTGGACACTGTAACACTTGATGTCTGAAGTACCAGTCTTGTGTACAAAGAAGTTTTACAATTAATGTAAATATTAACAGTTATGAATAACGCTCGCGAGCAAAGCCGCGGGGGACTGCTAGTTTAGTATGTTTGCTGAGTCACACGATCAGGTATGCTCGATCGCTTGGTTAATGTCTACAAAACTGCAAGCAATTCATGGTTTCGTGACTTTTTTTGACAAAAACGTTACTCGTGTAACTGTTTGATCGTCTCACACTGATATTTCGTCCTACTCATGCTAACCTCGTGACCGAATATAACAGCTTATTACTTTCACAGGCGTTTTGGTGACCGGAGATGGCCCAGAAGAGTTCATGTGCAATAGTACGAGCTTTTCTTTAGGGACCAGACCCGAAACCGTTCTTCTTGCAGACCATTTCCTACGGCAGCTGTCGTAAAACGTTTATAGAAAGCAACCTTTTCGAGTTAGCTAGGCTTACTTGTTATCGTGACCAGGATGTTCATCAATGAATGTTAGCCAGGTTAATAAAACAAATGAATACAAGTAATTAAGATTGGTTTATATCTTGGACGCAATATAACTTTATTCGGATTACAACTGAAACAACGCGAGAATTTGTTAAAATCTACTCTGGCTAGCCGAGTGAAAATTTGTAAAGTCTTTATAGAATATAAAATTCTCGGTAACTGGTAGGCCTCACAAAATTACTAGCGTACAGGCGTAATAATTTCATCAAACTATTTGTTTATTATAAAAGCTTCTATACGGCTGTAAGTAACCGGAATTTATTTCACCACACATCATTGTCATTCAATTTAATAAAACTCTCTAGGCATAATTTCAAAAATCTCTTAATTTTAGAATTCAATGTGTGTATGTAATAAAATTATTGAAACCTATTTGAAACACAAGGTTTTGCGCTAAAACTTTGTACATCAGGCATAATTTACAACCAGAAAATATTACCTTTTTTTTATTTGCTATCCATGACAAACAAACGCAAAATGATACCAAACTATACGTTTATATCAAGTACACGATTATATCAATTTTTTTTTCAACAAACGATAAATTAAATGTTTGGTAAGTATATTTGTATCATGCCCCTAAATAGTATTTCATAACAATGTGTCAACAGAAAATATTAATGCCATTTGAGCAACCTTCAGCATGCGTCAGTCCCACAGAGTTTATTTGGTGGTGTTATAATTATCCTTTACTTTTGATACTTAGGCAAATGTGAAAATCAGAGTTTAATAAAAAATGTGGTGTTATGACGATTTTTTTTTTTCACAATCGATGTATATCGACCCCATTGATATTTTAAAAAGCAATGTGATTTTTCTTTAAAATTGATACTTACTCAAATACCTGAAAAGTAATTTCATGAATTTTCGAAATTCCTCACCCAAGGAGGTGAACTCAGTTTTCAATTAATAGTAAATATATCATGAATACAGCTGGCTATTATCGTATTATTCACGTCCACGAGAAACCAGTTAGGTATATGAAAATTTGATTCAAGGGATTTAGAAATTAAATCTCTCAGGAGGAGAAAGATCTGGAATGTGTTTTAAATGAATCCTCGATATCTGTCGAACCCATCGAAATATTCAGTTTATTTTTACTTTAGGATGATGATTATGTAAACTGCCTCTAAAAAAGTTAAAGAGGTGAAAATGCATGCAATTTTTTTATTAAGCCAATGATACTTGTCTAACCAGTAGAGGCAGTGTTTTTCTGATGTCCCTAGATATGTATTACCACTATTTAGCAGAATGTATGAAGATTCTGATATTAAATCTGATAGATGTTTTTCTGCAGTGTCCGTAGAGAGGTCTTCCCACATCGGGTGGTGGGCATTAATGTTATTTTTTTTCCCGAACGAATGGTTTATTATTTTGCAAAAAGTCTATATAGAATATTGTACATCGTTTGACTTATCTTACTCTTGAAATTTTCAAATCATTCTGTCGAGTTTTCTGCACAAAGTTAAAGAAAAAACTAACTTAGATTGATTGATTTCATATTCGCTTATTTGTAACTAATTAATATGACTAATTTTGAAGTTCAGATTCAACAGTAACATAAACATTACTTAACTGAATTTTGTTAAGCTTAGAGATTAAAGTAAATGAATAATTTGTTTATCTCAAATTAAGATTACACAGATCAAAAAGGTAAGATAGCTAATATGATCTTAAAATGTCTGTTGACGCATTCTCTGTTTCCAACTTACCTTTCTTTTTAAAAAATTAACATAAAACTTATGTAATGGAAATATTTAATTAAAAACTCGTTTTTAAGGCAACTCCACATTTAAGGAGCCTCCCAACATGAGTTTATTATAATTTAGATATTTGTTTTTCTTTTTTCCTGAATTACTCAGCGGGTATTACATTTGTACATCTACATTTTTAACTATATTGCTATAAATGTTAAAATTTTGTACGATTATTAAAAATCATGACTTTTGGCACCCTCATTCGTTAAATATGACTTTAATATCTGGGAAAATTCCAACCGGATAAGAAAAACGCAAAGATAAAAACATGCGTTAAGAAACTAAGCCATACTTCTTATGGTTATAAAGATATAGCTATCGTTCTTAATTCTGTAATGAAAAGCAATAGTAAGGCACTGCACGTAAATTGAGTGGCTAGCGTGCATGGGCTTGGCCAGAAGGGTGGTTTTAGGGATTCGAAGCCCCTACGGAAACATTACAATTTTTTTGCATCTGTGTAACATTTTCCTGTATATTCTGGGTCAATTCCATAAATGCAAATAAAATATTTATGTTACTAGAAGATGCAACAAGAATCGTTAGTGGAGCAAAACCGTCGCAGTACATAATGTAAATCATTATTATTATTATTATTATTATTTTATTTTTTTTTATTTTATTTTTTTTTTTTTTTTACATTTCGGGTACATTAATACTACCACGTGAACCTATAATCAAGTTTACTCGAAAAATATTGTATGTGTTTCAAAGTCAATTACGTTTTCACTCTTGTGATACAATCATTAAAAGCAATTTTCATCATTTCAAGCAATTAATTTAAGAAATATCAAGGTTTTCTTTTACTCTGCTGTTGAATTCTATAGTACATTTTTGTCGCTAGTATTGAAGATAAAACACTTTATATAAATTGTAAAACTTGTCTAAAAAACTGAAAATATTTTTTTAACGGTGTTTCTGTTGTGTTGTTGAATTTATACTATGTAAATAATATACAATTTGATTTATATAGCGATTAAAAATGTAAAACTTATGATTTTTCTCGTAAATCAGTGAATAGAGAGACTTATATTCTTTACATCGACTAATTTCTTTCTCTTTTTGTAATCCTTACAGCTTGGTATCTGTAACCTTTGAGACTTATACAGTTATTCCCGTAAATAAAGTACTTTTTTCTGGTTGTCAGCTGTTTCTTATTACAAAATAGCTAAGTTACCGACTATGCAACAATTTTTTAAAAATTGAATAAATCTATTTTCGTTCTGTCGTATCAAAAATGTCGATAAATTCACTGAAATAAACGATATAGAGAAGAAACTGATACACTCACAGGGGTAGGTATCAATCGCCATAAGGGCGAAATAGTCAGCGCATCACGCCTCGCTCTAGCCTCTAAGAGAGTTCTACGACTGAAGACTTAAGTTACACGCCGTTTGGTGGCTGTTAAGGGTGTCGTCTACCCCTAAATTCAAACAGCACGCAGAGCTTCTGTCACATATCTGTCGTTTTACAACCGTGCAGTACTTTTCAATTTAGTCTGATTACGAAAAGCATGCAAACAAATTTTTAATTTCTAAATGATTGTTTGAATCCCGTTTCTAATATTTATTTCGTGGTAGTAAAATAAAGCTACACGGACTTATCCACTGTTTTTTAAACGAAAAAATTCCACTTTATAACATTTTAAGACATCAAAAACACACGCAGCATAATTACCTAGTTTTTATTATTACGGTATAAAACATCATAGGGTCGCGTCTGAACGGCCTACAATTGAAGAGTTTGCTGGAACAAAGGTTTTAGCAAGACAATGTTATGAGATAATGGCAGGTATACATTTTGGAGAAATTCGTTCTTGTTTTATTTCACGTCTCTCTCATATGATTTTCTCTTAGTACCGTTTAGCAGTAGCTACTTACATTACACGAATTTATAATATTTACCACGAACACAGGGAAAGATAAAATAACGGTTATTTATAGAATAATAATACCACAGCACAAATAAGTAGTAACAGAAGCGACAAGACGTATTTTTATCGTACTCATTTTCTCTTTGGATTTTCATGGCGTCGGAGTTCGCAGAAGTTTGGTTACCCTGAAATTTGTTAGGCCTTATTTTATTATCTGTGAGGAAATTGATACGTAAGTAACGTCACATTTACGATTTCTAAATATGTAAATTATATACTAATAAATTACAGTATTTCGTGAAATGTAAAATGTTGTTTAAACCAATGTTTCAAATTCCACATGGCTTTGTTTACTTTCCTGTGTGCCCCGAGAGCTGGTACAATAACAATGGTTAAAAAACTACATTATGTCGCTTCTTATAGAGTTAAGTTATTACCTGATGTCAAGCCACGAATTGTCACGTTCCCCACTTAAAATATTAAGCTAATAAACTAATTATAGTATATCAAGAACTACAAAAGGTTATATAAACCTATGTCTGTAGTCCACGTGGTATTGTTTATATTCATGTGCGCCCCGAGAGCTGGTGCGATATCAACAATGAAAAAGATTTCGTTGTCGCTTCTGTTAGCATTATTTATTCTGTGGTAATACCAGCCAAGGCCACGGCCGAAGAAGAACAGGTCTGGACACTCGCCTGGATATTTGACCCCCTTGTTGTTTGGCTGTAGTTCACCAAGTTACCGAGAATATTGTGTTTTATTGGCGCTGATGTTACGGCGGTCGGACTAAACTCCGCCCACTTCCTTTCCGCTAAGATAAACAATTTATGAAAACGTATTTTTTATCAATTTATGAAATACTTTCTTCGCTCACAAATTCAAGAAAAGGCTCCAGCAATATTTATTTACTTTATAAATTTAACAATGGAAAAAAGTGGACGGAGTTTGAGTCCAACCGCCCGGAAAACAGCGCCAAAAAGTACGACATTCTCGGTAACTTTACGAACTACAGCCAAACAACAAGGGGGTCAAGCAAAATACATTGTTAGATAGGCGAGTGTCCAGACCTGTTCTTCAACGACCGTGGCCAAGGCCAAGAAAAAAATTCATAACTAGGCGAATAATTGTGTTATATGTGTGAAAATTTGCGTGTCTTCTATGGACATAATAGAACAAGAACAACTGTTTGATGGAAGAAAGGCCATAGATGACTGAAGCGTTTATTCCAGCCAACTCTCTTGTGCATTGATAACGAATCCGAGGGTGCGTGCCGGGATCGTTCTTATCTATCCGGTCATTTGAAGCTTGCACAAGAATAAAAAAATATTTCGGAAAGAGAGATAAAGAGCATGTGAGAGTGAGAGAGAGAAAGAGAGTTGCTGCCAGACTGTAGCGAAAGTCAAATTCCCATAAGCGAATCCTGCCCAACTCTGCACTGGTGTAACTGTGTTGTTCAGCAACTCCACCTCGAGTCTTTGTTACTAAGTTAATCACTCACCACTTCACTGGATTTGTAAACTACTTCCCTATCCTCCTTACTTCGCTTCGTCCCCGGATTTTTTATCCCGCGTTATTTTCGCTCGCTACCTTCCAGGAAACTCTAGAATTCTTCGTATTTCCCTTACGCCCGGCACAATGCCGAAAAACTCCTTGCTACTGCTTTTTGTTGAAAAACAGGTATTTTCTTCCATTTTGCCTGGAAAAACGTTCTTAGAAATGACTTCTGTTCATTAAAAGTGTAGTGATTATAATGTGCACTAAGGTATGGTTTTCGAGACAATTTCAGTAATTTTTCTCCGTTATTTATATAGGACTTCAGAAACCTTTTTTTATTTGGTACGTATAAGCGCAGCTGTGTCTGATAACTTGGCGTGGTGGTAAGTATTCTGATATTTTACACGAGACATTTGTAAAAAACTGTAATCTTTCACGGGGAGATAAGTGTTCGATTCCTTGTTCGGCTATCCGTATTTCGGTTTACCCTAGTTTCATAGATAGCTCGAAGCTAATGCTGAGGTGGTTTCTCAGTACAGCCTGTTGTTTACCTTGAGAATTCAAGTTTCTGAAAGACTTGTGTAAGCAGTCTTTCTTTACATGTTGTTTCCATGGAAACACCAAATATTTCATCTGCCTATGATGATTTATACCCGAACATGCTTGCCTATCCGATCACGTCGTAAATGGTAATTAATATTTTCGATTTCTCTGAAGGTTTTCATGTGTGCAATTTTCAAAAGGAACAATATTTTCATTCTAAATAAGTAGCCGCGGCGGTGCAATAGTCGGACCACTGTCTCCCCTCAAGGTGATCCGGATTCGAGGCCCGGTGGGTCTGGTCGCGGATTTTTGCATTTGGGAAACGAGGCAGACGTAGTTGTTGGTCCGCAAGTTTTCTCAGGGCACTCTCGTAACTCTCGCCCTTGCATTCCGAAGCTGCTACATACACACTTCATGTCACTTGCTATCAGTTCTCAAGACCTCGCTGTTGAATGTGGAAAATTCGCTATAGTTTTGTTTTGTTATACATTTTATAATAACTTTTGCTTGAGATAAATTTTTGTATATTTGGCAATACTAAGGCGTAGAATACTTCAGGATGAATATTTTAAGTACATAATTAATGAAATTGTTCCGCAAACTGGCCTGAACGTAGAACAGAAGTACTGGATTAAAAAAAAAAAATCCGTTCTCCCGTTTCACGAGTTAAATTAAGTAGAGTAATTCTTTATAGTTATATTTATTCTTTACGAGAAGTCACTAGCCAAATGTATAAAGTCAAATCGGGAATCAAAAGTTATACATTAAAAAACTACAATATGGTGGTGAATGTCTATGCACGTAGCAGGGGCATGGACGACGTTTGGGCATTGTAGGCAGCAATTTTCATCACCATGTTTTTATTTTTATATATGAACCAGATATTTTTTTTCTTGTTTTAGACACAAAATGTGACTAATTTTGCTCTTATAATATTTTTTTTCTCGCGTAGTTTTTGCTCGTTAAAGCCGAAATTTGTATGTTACCGTCTAAAGTACGACATAAAACCAACTCACTCACCAAACTGAAAAAATTCACAGTGAATAACGATGTTGTAGGCTACAAGTTCAACTATGTTAAACCACAAAAAAATTTTTTTTGTATTTTTAATAAAATTATTGACTTTTTAAAATTTGTATTTAAATTTCCGCATTTTTATTTCAATACAAAAAGTTTTATTCTTTGTTTTTATGTACACGAATTGTAGCCTTCGACGTATTTATCCACTGTGAATTTTTTTCAGTTTAGTATGTCACTTTGTTTTAGTGTAGTCCTTAAAACTGAAACATGCAAAGTTTGACATTAACAAGCCATTACGCGAAAACTATGAAAGATATATCACAAGAGTTAAATTTTGTGTCTAAAATAAGAAAAAAAAGTATCTAGTACAAATAAAAAAATAAAACCACGGTGATGAAAATTGCTGTATACCGCGCCCGTAAGGCTGCCGCCTACCTCACGCTTCAAATGCGTTGCAGCGTGTTCGTAAACAGGTTTTTTCTCCTAAAATATTCCACGTGTACCCATTGTGTCAACGTACGAAAAGAAAACAAACTTCAGGCAAGGTCGGAACCTCATTGTTAAGACTCCACGCTCATTAAAAACACTGTTTCTAAGCCCTCCAACATGACTAAAAACGGCCTTTTTAAACTTCCGTACTTCAAAATGTACTAACCTGATGTATGTAGAACTCAGATTGCGACCTGCACTGAACTTAGTTGCAGACTTTCCACTAATAAAATTATATGGTCACCACTTAGTGTCCCATAGTAAAAACAGTTCGGCAGGAAGCTTGCACGCTAGCTCAGCGCTTGGCTCGTTGAAGCGACGCACAGTGGTTCCGATTGTGAAACTGACTGGACAAAACCCTAAAAATATTTTAGTTCAAAATCACGTAAAAATCGGATAAATATGAACCTAAAATGTTGAACATGATTGTTCCACAGTCATTTGTACAAACAGTGTAACGGGGTTTGCGTAGTGTGTGCTAGATGGCGCGTGTGCGGCGCGCCTACCTCGCATACTAAACACCGGCCCGCAGTTCGCTTCGAAACAAGGGTCTGTGTACAGCTACGTCACTATCAGAGGACTATATAAATTTGGCACATTAAATAACAGGTATTGCTTGTTAGTTTTATATAACTATAATATTTTACGACGCTAAGTATTTAGATTTGTGTGACCTTGATCTTAAGGCCAGAACTTGTTAAATTTCACAATTCATTATTTAAGTCGCAGGCTCGCAATCGCAAAGTCCGTCAAAGTCTACAGTCAAATTACATTCATTGCTTATGTTTGTTATTTGGTAAAATAATTATAATTGTTTCATAACCATGTTCGACCAAGTTTTGTAAATATGTTTGTTTTAGTGATGGAGTTCCGAGTTCCAAGGAGAAAGCTGTTCGACATTTGGCGGGACGAACAAGACTCTGCAAGAAAATCTGCTCGTGTGTGTGAATATATAATGACTACAAGTGGCCTGATGGACATATTTGTGAACAAATACGAAAAAAAAGTTACGAATTCTGCAAAAAACTTAAGAAACGGTGGACAGAGAGTCACTATATTTTGAAACAATTTCTGATAAAAAACAGTGATTGGCTGAATGATAAAGTGACTTTTTTAGATGCAGGCAGTGCTGAAGAAAGGAAAAGCATTGGTAAACCTCCAAAGTTGTTTGATAAGAGTTGCGACAGAACGCGAAAAAGGAAGCTTAAATCTCTGTTGGAAACAAATACTGTTAGTGAGATTGTTCTAGCAGCTGAAATCAGCTTACGAAGTACAGGTAGACGTGATGCAGCAGATATGGTAAAGCAAGTATCCACTTTTTCTCCAAAACGGGCCACAAAAATAAAAAAAACTTACCGGTCGTCAAATAACAAGGTGCCCATCAAAATGACGTGCGATGAAGCATTAGCATTTTTCATCGACAAGAAGTTTACAATAGATCAGTACATCTCTATGCGTATGATAAACAAAGCTCACAATGCCGACATTTTCCCAAATTATCACATGCTTCTGGAAGCAAAAAAAAAGTGCTATCCGGAAAAAATAACAATCACCGACTATTCTGGCGAAATAGAACTTCAGTCATTGCTTGATCACACTATAAATCGCTTAGTGTCAGTACAGTTGGAGGTGTTACGACAAGTTCGTGTAGGTATAGACACATTTCCAACATTAAATGTGGTCTTCAAGTGGGATTGTGATGGAGCCTCCGGACAAAGCCAATATAAGCAACTGTTTTCGGCAACGCAAGAGGGCGTGGATGATGCATATATGTTCGTTGTGTCAGTAGTACCACTGCAGATGACAACATATTCCTCTACTGGCAGTAGCAAAAGTCCAGAGAAGAAGATTATTTTGTGGCACAATCCCTTGGCTTCATCGACGAAATTTTGTCGGCCTATCAAAATAATTCTTAAAAAAGAGAGTGCAGAGTTAACAAAAAAAGTGATTGATAATATAAATTCACAAATTGTGACACTATCACCAACAGTTGTAAATGTGGACAACCGTGAAATTCTTGTGA